>CAJNJA010091252.1:13731-47971 GCA_905231915.1 Symbiodinium necroappetens
GGGCAGGGGTTGAAGAAGTCTTGTTCCAAAAGAGTTATTGATGAGGCCTCTCTGTAAACAAGGCCCGTGGTCGACTGACTTGGTTAATAAAGCCCCCGAGTGTGGTACTGGCGCTGCGAGTTTCCAGGCTTAATTAGTGTTTACAGTTCAATCAATACTTCGTGCTCGTGCTATGCGTACAGCTTCCGCCACAACTCGTAACGGGACGGCTGTTTGTACTTGTACCAGGGCTAGCTGCAGTTGCCAGGAGTACTAGCATCAAGTCGTTGTGGTCCTCGTTTTTTTGCAAGTGCAAGTGTAGTACTACTATAGCCATTACAGTCCGAAAGCTCAAAGGCCATAAATTCCTGAGCCCGAAACCCTGAAAAAGAGCAATTTCAGAGTAAGCTCGGCGTTCACATTGTTGCAATGCTGCACAACTCCATAATGAGTCAGAACTGTAGAAGAAATAATAGATATGGTGAGTGCCTTTGTCAGATCTTCTTAAGACTTACCAGGAGGGTTCCATAGCGCTGTTTTGAGGAAGTTGGTTTTGCAAAGAATTCAATCGGTATGCATAGTTCCTATGCCACGCCATACGGTTCAGCGTTTGGGTTGCATTGAGGATGTTGGAGAAGGTAGTCAGCAGCTGAGTTCAGCAGGTGTTCGACCGAGCCTTTCGTTTGACAAAATTCCAGCTCACCCGAAACCCGAAACAATTAGCTCGTTAAACCCTTCTAAACCCTGAACTCCCTGCGCGAGGTGCCCAGAAAGCAAAGCAATTCCACCAGGCCGGCAGGGAATGTACTGGTAGCTCGGGTTTTGGGGCTTACCCCGGGGTCGAAAAAACCTTAAAGCCTAACCTAATCCCAAAGAAACCCTCGGTCTCAAAATGCCTGAACTCCAACTCCGCAAACCCTGTGGGCGTTTTAGGGTTTTCGGGGTCAAAGTGGCAGTTCCTGCATATTCAAGTGGGGTTTAGGGTTTTTGGGGTCCAGGGTTTCGTATAAATTGTGGACCAGTCGCCGTTCATGATCACAAGCATAGACAGGAAAGGACCCTAAGCCTTAAACCCTAAACCCTAAACTGGAGTCTCTAATTTCCTGACCCCTCCCTGACTCTAAACTTTAAACCATGCTGCCTAACACCCACAAGCCCTAAACCCTAAACCCTAAAGCTTAAACCCTAAACCCCTAAACCCTAAACCCCTAAACCCTAAACCCCTAAACCCTAAACCCCAGAAACCCCTAAACCCCCAGAAGCGCCTAAACCCTAAACCCCAGAAGCGCCTAAACCCTAAACCCCAGAAACTCCTAAACATCGACCAAACAGGCTTGATCGACTGGGGGCCTGAGAGCTTCCGCGACTTTCAATTCTGAGTCGGAAACGTCTAAGGTTTCGGGCTTACCCATAGGCCCCTAAGTAGGGGATTACTTTAGGATTCTAAATTTACCTGAACCCCAAAAGTATGCAAGATAATAGCCTTCTTATGGGTCTTGGGCCATTATTTTACTTACTTTTGGGGGTTTCGGGTTTAGGGCTAATTTCAATTTCAATAGCTTTTGGACGTGCCAGGGGTGTGTTCAGGGTGTACGGTTTAAGGTTCAGGCTTTAGGTGCTGAGCATTTTAAGGTTTAGCTGCAGGGTTTAGGGTTTTCACGATGCAGTAGTTGCACATGAGTTTGAGAAACCAGCAGAGGGGTTACGTATTCAGAGTGTGTTTGAGTTGCTATGGTCCGGGTGTTTCTTGCCCTTGCGTGTTTCGGCCCTGTCTTCCGGAGTCTTTGCAAGTAAGTGGCTCTTCGCGATTCCCTGCGAGCTACTCCAGCTACTCATTCCAGAGGCGCTCGCGTGAATAGGCACGACCCAAGGATGCGTGTCTGGAAGCTTTCTGGGGAAGAGCTGGTCGTGGACAACATCGGAGATATGATCAAGGTAATTGAGTTGAAGCGGCACATTTACGAAGTCTCTGGGTACTCACGCTTTCGCCAGAGGCTTCTTCATGGGTGCATTGTCCTGCATGACAATGCTAACCTGAACGGCCTCGGCGATGTTCAGCTTGAGTTCCTCCCTCTTGTAGCTCCTACCGAGATGCAGATCGCCATGCTCACGCATGCAGCTCTCGATGGTGATGTGTCGCAGGTTGAAAAGTTGCTGCAACATCCCGTGAACCCAACACTTCCGGATCGTTTCGGCATGACAGCTCTTGACTGGGCGTCTTCTGCAGGAGATGTGGACATGGCAAGGGTGCTGCTAGAAGCTGCAAACGACAAGGACTTGTCAGAGAGTGGTTGCACGACTGCTCTGGGATATGCATCTTACCATGGCCATGGTTCCCTTGCAGCTTTGCTTGTGGATGCCAAGGCACGAATTGAGGGCTCATGCAGTGTTGACGGGAGGCGAGCGCTGCACTGGGCAGCCATCGGTGGTCAACCAGACGTAGTTCGGCTCCTCTTGCGTTCCAGGGCAAACCCCAATTCAACTGCCGCCGACGGAACAGCACCAGTTCACAGAGCTGCCTACTACGGCTACTCAATCGTTGTTCGGTTGCTCCTAAAGGCAGCTGCGATTCCCAGCTTGATGGACAACTATGCTGAGACCCCAATTCACAAAGCATCCTGTCGTGGTCATTCAGACATTGTGCAGCTGCTTTTGACGGCTGAGGCAAGCCGATGCTTGGGTGTGGATCTCGCTGGGTTCTTCGGCAGTGCAGCATGGGATGCCACATTTCGAGCAGGTCGTTTGGACGTGGTCTTGCTGCTGCATGCCAGCCGAAGTTCAGTAGTCTGTTTTCCTCGATCTCTCCTCGTCGAAGTCACACGCTTCCTGTTGGAATTTGGTCCTTGCAGGGAGTTTGTGCTCCACTCGGCATGTCGGGCAGGTCATGGAGACATCATAGAAGTGCTCCTGCACAGTGGTGCTGGGGTTGACATCAATGCAGGTGACGATGATGGCATGACCGCTCTCCATCACGCGGCTTTCTATGGCCATGTAGGCATCGTAGATCTACTCTTGGAAGCCCGAGCCAATCCCAATCTAGTCATGTCAGTGCTTGATTCACCAGAGATGTCGGCCGTGGACTTGGCGTCTTTTGGCGGCATGTATAATTTGCAAGTTGTGCAGTCTCTTGTGTTCGCCGGGCACTAGGTGTCGTGCAAAAGCATGGTGATGTTGACGCCTAGTGCGAGCTCAGAAATGATATTTGTTAGACTTCTAGATGTCGTGGTACCGGGGGTGACCTGCGGCAGGTGCGTGAGAAAACTGAGCGGACGAAGATGCACTTCGCTGTGGCTTTCAGTGATTTCAGGACCCTCCTAAAGGATCGAGGGATGCGGCTTTGAGCGCTTATCTTCGCGATTGTCCACTTGCTTCAGCCCTGATCCTCGAACAGGCTTTCGGATGGTTGCGGCTGGAGGGTTCTGAAGCTTCTGACAGCTTTTGAAATCCTGGCCCAGGGGTGGCAGTGCTGAGTGCGGAGGAGTGCCGGTGTGGCCCAGGTGGGGAACCTAAACCCCATAGGGTTTGGGGTTTAGGGTTTAAAAGCCCGAAACTCGGAACTGGGGGTAGGGAGGCTTTACAACTGAGGGGGTTGTCGGGTTTTGGGCTCCTCACGCTTTAGGGTTGGGGGTGTATGGCTTTAACCAGGGTTTTCGAACTGAAGGGGCCGCGGGATTGAGCTCCTGAGAGCTTTGGGCTTAGGGTTTAAATTTGGATGGTTAGCGTTTTGGCTCCTTCGGTCTTCTTACTGCCAAGCGGTGGTTTGGGCCACTGTTTATGTTTCGATGCTAAACAGAGGTTTTGGGGGCGGTATCTCTATAGAGCCCTTATAGAATTGTTTAGACCCTAAACTTTTAGGCCCTAAACCCTAATCCTAAACCCTAAAGATCCATCGTAGAAACCATAGCATCCAGTTATAGAATGGTTTAGACCCTAAACCCTAAACCCTAAACCCATCATAGAACCCCAGCCACGAAGCATCCTCCCCGAAGTTGGGCTCCCGGTTCCCTGCGAGTCGAGGAGGCTTCTCTCCCAATGAGGAAAGCTTAAAAAATCAGTACACCCACCCACACACACACACACCCGCGCGCGCGCGCACGCACACACGCGCGCGCACGCGCACGCACACACACACACACACACACACATATATATATATATAATGTACACACATGCACAGGTGCACACGTACATACTCAAAGCATGCACATGTTACCTCATACTGCATACTGCTGCTATGTTGCTGTATACACATGCTCTTGAAGCCACTAAACCCTAAACCTCAAGCCCAAAAACCCTAACCTCTAACCCTTAACCTCAAAGCACACATCAGGCGCTTAAAACAGAACTAAACTGCTGAACACCCGCACAATGGATCGCATGAGATTAGGCCGAAGCCCTAAATAGGATCGGGTTGTGTGGCCACCTTATACGGCGTGGGGTGGGAAAGAATAAAGGGAAACACCTTCTACAGACAGGCTTTCGCAGCCCACCGCCATAGTACGATGCACTCGACACCGCCTGTTGCCTGCGTGCCAAACCCCAAACCCTAAACCCGAGGCCCTAAACCCCAAACCTTAAACCCTAAACCCCAAACCCTAAACCCGAAAC
Source organism: Symbiodinium necroappetens (assembly GCA_905231915.1). NCBI lineage: Eukaryota > Dinophyceae > Suessiales > Symbiodiniaceae > Symbiodinium > Symbiodinium necroappetens. Next base: position 18,319 of record CAJNJA010091252.1, read on the forward strand.
CCGAAAACCCTAAACCGTAAACCCCAAACCCTATACCCTAAACCCCAAACCCCAAACCCTAAACCCCAAACCCTAACCGCTAAACCCCAAACCCTAGACCCCAAACCCTAAACCCTAAAACTCTAAAACTCTAAAGAAGCCCGGCAGACTTGAGAGGCTTCGGCTACGATGCCCTCCTGCAGCAGTGCAGTCCTTGCAGCAAGGGCTTCTACAAGGCTTCCTTTAGGGGTTTAGGGGTTTGGGGGTTTTGGGGTTTTGGGGTTTGTGGTTTTAGGGTTTTAGGGGTTTAGGGGTTTAGGAGTTTAGGGATTTAGGGTTTAGGGGTAGGGTGTAGGGTTTAAGAGTTTAGGACTTTATAGGGTCTTACACCAAAAGTCTTGAGCCTGAACCCTCAGCCTAACCCTAAACACTAAACCCTCAGCCCTAAAAATCCTGGATCCGAATCCCAAGCCCCTAAACTTTAATTGTGGCGAAGGAAATCTTGCACCCCTTATTAGACTTGGACGTAGCGAAGACCCTTGCTCCATTTTCAGCATTGGTTTCGGGAAAGGACTTGTGCCAAGGACCAAGCATGCAAAACATGCGAATGCTAAAAAGGCGGTGCGGAGTTCTGTACGGCAAGTCTTAGAAATGTCGATCCGATGTGAAAGACTCCGAGCTTTTCGACAACACCGCCAACATTCAACAGCTGCCTAAAACCCTAAACCCTAAACCCGAAACCCTATAGATCCGAAAACCCTAAACCCTAAACCCTAAAACCTAATAAACCCCTTAAGCCCTAAACCTGTTCGGAACCCTTCAAGTAGCCGCTCTGTTGGCAAAATGTTTGGAGTTCTACCAGGCGGATGAATAGGGCATCCCCGGGTTCTCTGAAGACGGTGCCTGGACAGTGGTAAGGTCGGAGTTAAGCCGACCCATCCAAGAGGCAACAGTCAGTCGTTACATGGCTCGGATATTCCACGAGGGCCTGAGTCAGATGGTGTCAGGCCAGCGGATACAAACCCTAAACCCTAAACCCTAAACCCCGTCCACCCCAGCCTGTACAGCTTCATAGCCCACCTCGCTCTCTAAGTGAGCACTAAACCCCAAGCCCTAAATCGGGCTGGAGGCTGGTTCCTTAAAGGTTTAGGATTTCAGAGGGTTCTCCAAAAGAGAGTTCTATTAAGGCTCTATTGGAGTTCAAGTAGCGCTTTGGGGGTTGGCGGTTTCATCCGGGCTTTAGGATTGAGGAATTGGGGAAGACTTCGAGTTAGTGAGTAACTTTAGCATGTAGGGCGTATATCCTTACATCCCCGAAACCCTAAACCCTAAACCCTAAACCCGAAACCCGAAACCCGTAACCCTAAACCCGAAACCCTAAACCCAAAACCCTAAGCCCTAAGCCGTAAACCCTCAACCCTAAACCTTAAACCGTAAGCCCGAAACCCCACCGCCCCACTGGCCGTCATAGGCATCGCAGACAGGGCCGTCCGGAAGCTGTTTTCGTTTAGAGCAGCCGATGATGTAAACTTTCACCCCTCCTTCTAGCACCCTAAAGGGCCCCTTTTAAGGGCTCTGATAAAGGCGCCCTGTAGGGTTTAGGGATATAGGGGTTTACGGTCTGCGGTTTCGGGTTTAGGGGTTCAGGGTTTAGGGTTGCATCCTGTTCTAACGACTAAGGCACCGTTGTTCCTTTTGTTCCTGCACCCAGCTTCGCCTCTTCGTTTTCGATGGCTTCTGGGCTTCAGGCAGTTTAGGGTTTAGGGTCTAGGGTTGCGCTTAAGGGCACTCGACTTGGGGTTTAGGGTTTAGGGTATTAGAATTTGGGTTCAGGACTTAGGGTTTAGGGTTTAGGCTATCCGACTTTTTTTTTTTTAGGGTTTAGGGTTTAGCGCATTCGACCTAGGGTTGCCGGTTTTAGGTTTTAGGGCTGGGAGGTTTGGGACTTCTGGGTGGTCTAGGAGCTTATGGGGTTAGGGATTTTGGCTAGGGCTCCCTAAACCCTAAACCTTAAACCCTAGTGTAGCCAATGCTTGCAGGTTTAGGGCCCCGGGCACCGACCAACGGTGGGATTTCCCGAAGGCTCACGAGGCATTTAATACAGGGGCCTAAGTAATTACCTATAGCATTTTGGGGGTTCCTTACTGTATTTATAGTAGAATAATATACCCCAAACCCTATTCTAATCTTTAAGGCCCCTACATTAAACTGCTGCTAGCCCGGGCCTTGGGAGTGCTGACCAAGCAGGCCTCCATCGGCGACGACCTCTGCACCCAATGCCCGGAGTTCACGCAGCGTGGCTTCAAACGTAAATGCTACCGTTAAGCTCCCGAAGCCCGAAGCCCTCTAATCTAAATTCCCTACTCCTACCCAAACCAAACCCTGTAATTCTCTAAATCCTAAAAGCACCAACTTCAGGGGAAGCTGGGATGGGTGACTACGCGTTTGGGAAGTCGTCGACACGTCGTCCACTAAGCCCGAAATCGTCGATCCTTTATCCTGAACCCTAAGCCCTAAGCCGTAAACTGTTTACCCCCGCTTCTAATTTTCCGAGTCAGTACTTGGAGAGGGACGTAGCAAGCAGGCAATGCTTGGGGATACAAGCACCCAAACACGGATCCTGATGGGTTATGTGACCTGCAACTACTGCTACAACAGCAGCAACAACAACAAACCCCTATACTGCTCCCTACTACTCCCTGCTACTACTGCTTCTGCTACTGCTTCTACTACTTCTGCTGCTGTTGTGTTTTTTTTCAAGGACCTTCCTTGGCTTTACATGCTTTCCTTGGGTCAGCAGGCTCCTCTCAAGCTTCTTGCGAGTTTATCATGGTGTTTTCTGAGGCCTATCTTGGGTTGTGTACGGCTTTCCCCGGCAGAAGGCTTTTCTTCAGGATTTGTGGGGTTTTTGTAGTTGTTTTCCAGCTGGTGGTTGTTTGGGTTTTACATACAAGAGCCTTTTCTAGATGCTGACAAGGCTCTACTAGCTGTTACATTGCTTGCATCGGCTTTGCTAGGTAGGCCTTTGGGATATCTTATTTTTTCCCTAAGGGGGGTTTAGGGGTTTAGGGGTTTAGGTACTATAAGCCATAAACATCGCACCCCGGTACCCGAAAACCGCTCCCGAAGCCTAAAAACTAAGCCCAAGACCCTACACCCCGAAGCCCTAAACCCTAAACCCTAGGAGACTAGCACGCTAGATCCCATGGATCTTCAGGCGAAACCTTTAACCCTAAGCCCCTCAACCCCGAAAGCGCGCCGAAATTGTCATGCCAGCGTCCTTAAAGCCCAAACCGTAGATGAAATCCGAAACCTCCTAAACCACCCGAATACCTTACGGACCCGAAGCCCGGAAACCTAGACATCGCAAGGTTAAACGCGAAGCCTGCCACGCCCAAATTCTGAAACCTTAGACCCCAGCCCCTTTAAAGGGCCGTCACGAATTCCTGGACCATCAAGTTTCTAAAGTACTCGAATAAGGATCCCCAGCGCTACTAGCGAGCCCTATGTGCAAATTTGCCCATGGGGAAGCCCAAAGTGCCTGTTACTCTAAACCCTAGGGACTTAAACCCTTAACCCTACGCCCAGGTCTACTGGTGACGAAGGCTCTGCCTCGCAGAGCGACTGCATCTGCGAGGCTCACTGCTTGTAGTGGGAGTTCTATCAGGGCTTCGCAAGGGTTTTTGCGGTGGTTTTTGTCGGTTTATGGTTTAGGGCTTATACAGGCCTACGCTGAGTCTTCATGTTTTTGCAGCATCTTTTCTGCGAAGGCGCCATGATTCTGGAGCTTTCCGCATTGTTTGGAGGACCAAGGAATGTAGGGGCGGAAGGTTTAGGGTTTAGGGGTTTGTGGTTTCGGGGGCAAGGGTTTGGGGTTGGGTTTGGGTTTAGGGTTTAAGGTTAGCGGCTAGCACCTGGGTTACATCTGCTGCAATAGTCCAAACCCTAAACCCTATCGCAGATATAGGACAAAACCTTATTGCTCTGCCGTGAGCAAACTCGCCAGAACGAAACATTACAAAGCCTTGGCCGTTGGAAACATGAAACACGCCCTAAGCTCTAAACCCTTATCCGCCTAAACCCTAAACTGCCGTAAACCCTACACCCCTGAACCGCAAAGCCACAAAACCCATAAAACCCATAAACCCCTATACCCCAAACCGCCTAAACCCTAAACCCTAAACCCTAAACCTTAAACCCTAAACCCTAAACTCTAAACCCTAAACCCTAAACCCTAAAGCCCCAAGCCCAGCAGGGTCCTCCGTCTGCACCTTGTGCAGGCCGGTCTCTTCACCGATGGGACCGGAGCTTGCCAGGTGCGCTGGGGCTTCTTTAAAGGGATGTAGGGTTTAGGGTAGGGTTTAGGGGTTTAGGGTTTAGGGTTTAGGGCAGGGATCTAAAGGGATCTATAAGGCACCCATGACGGATCCATAAGGGTTCCATAAGAGTTCTAACCCTACACCCGAAACCCTTAACTTGTTTCTAAGGCTTGTCTAAGGGCTTCGAGGTTGGGGCCCAAGGCTCTGTACATATGGTTTAGAGTTTATGAGTAGGGCTTTCTGATTTAGTGCCGAGGGTTTGCGTGGGGCTGAGGGGTTAAGGACTTCAGGGCAGTTCCCTAGATTATAGGGTTTAGGGTCTACAGTTTAGGGTTTAGAGTTTAGGGTTCATAGGCTATAGGGTTTAGGGTTTAGGGGTCTTTCAGGGTTGTAAGAGCGAAATAAGTGATTCAGAGCGCACGACAGGGGTTTCGTTAGGTTTCTTTTCTCTGGTTCCTCAACCGTTGAAAAGGCTTCCCTAAACCACCTTCCAGACAAGGGCTCAAGAAGGCACTTTAGTTTATACAAAAGCCCATGGATGTACTCTAAACCCTAAACCCTAAACCTTTTAGGACTCGAGTTTGTTGGGGACTGTATGGTCTACCCAAATGCTCCATAGTAGTTCCTTTGTAGGATCCTAAATATAAGCCACAAGAAGGAACTACTTTGGAGCCTATGGTCTACAGTGTCCTTAAACCGTTTTCTGGGAGAGGCTTGCTCAGGGATGAAGGGTTCGTAGAGTCTAGTAAGGCTTATCTGGCTTGACAGGGTCTTTATAGGAACCCCAGGCCCTACGGTTGATGATATAAATCCTGCATTACCTTAAGGGCCCTAAACTATGGGAATTATGGTATGTTCCTTATCTTGGGTAGTGCAGGATTTATATCAACAACCGTAGGACCCCAAACCCCATTGCAATGTTCTGCCGGAGCCTTCATTCATTAGCACGTCCTGCCTTGCAACACCTCACCCTAAACCCTAAGCCTTGAGCCCTAAACCCTAGCCCTGCAATGTGGGGTGTCAGCTGGGTTCAGGAATTCGGCTGTTTGGACCTGAAGTCTTCAAAGTAAAGAGGTCTCAGGCTTTGCAGAAATCCCAATTCTTGCGACTTGGGGAGCTTACCCAAATGCAGCGAGATTACTGTGTAACTTACGTGATTATCCCGTAAAGTATAGCAAGACGCGCCGGATCACTTAAAGTGCTCCCGATATCATGGTGAGGAACTCAGCGTGTTCGGTCTCCCCATGCCGTAAACACTAAACCCTAGACTCTAAGCCCTAAACTCTAAGCTTCAAACCCCAAGACCCTAAACCCCAAAGCCCTAAGCCCTAAACCGCTAGACCCTAAACCCCTAAACCCCTAAACCCTAAATCTCAAAGCCTTAAACCCTATGGACCTCACATACCGGCTGTGGCTGGGGCAGCGGGCTGATTTGAGCAGCTGTTCCGAAGTCCGAAAGCCGGTTTGCTAGGGTTGAGGGTTGTGGGTTTCAGGTTTAGGGTTTGGGTTTGAAGGTTTTGGGTGTAAAGGGTTTGAGGCTTAAGGTTGAGGGTTTAGGTTTTAAGCTTAAAGTTTCAGGGTTGGGGCAAGCTGCTAGCTGCGTTGAAGAGGCGGATTTTGGCCTCTGAGGCTTTTGGTCTTTGACCCTAAGGCTCCATGTACCTGTATAGTATATACTCAGGCCTTCAAGGGGTTCCTATATAGGTACTCCAAAGCTGGAATAGATATATATATATATAAATAAAGAGAGAGAGAGAGAGATAGATAGATAGATAGATAGATAGATAAATAGATAGATAGATAGGTAGGTAGGTAGGTAGGTAGGTAGGTAGGTAGGTGGAGCCTTAGGGTAAGGCGGTGGATGACGCTACACTCGGGAGCACCCTGTGTAGACGGAGCAGAGTCGTCCATGAGCGTGGCGGCATTTTCGCTTCGCGGCTCCCCTTTGGGAAGATTAGGTGCGACGCCACGTTGTAACTACTACCAGGACGAGTACTTCTACTTTTGCTATCCTGCCATGCCCTACCTTGAGGCTCCATATATACTACTATAATGGAATGAAGGCCCAACAGACCATCCATGTTATGGTTTTTGGCGACCTGATTCCAATAATGGTAGTATATATATATATATATATGGAGCCTCTGGGCTGGGCCCTAAACCTAAACCTCTCCCGCCGTAGCACCGAACTGGGCGTAACTCTGAACCGCGAAGCAAAGAACCCTATGAGTACACGGCCAGGTTTGTCCAGACAATTTCTTCTGTGAAAAAGATGGCAAAGCAGAGCCGTGTCGCCTCCTGCCTTTCTTAAACGCGTGGCCTGAATACTTAGCAGAATTATGCCCTTAAATTATAGTCCCTACTGTAACGAACCTTGAGACCCTCCTTGATTTATTAAAGCGTCCATGCCAGTCATCGAGATTCTTTGATTCACAGCCTGTGGGTTGGGGCTTTTGGGCTCCAGGTACGGGGATCCCTTGTGTTTTCTTTTGGTTTGGGGTTACCTGTCCGACTGAACAATGACGAGAACCCTACACCTTAAACCCAAAACCCAAAACCCAAAACCCGAACCCTAAACGCCTAAACCCAAAACCCGAGAAAGAGCCCCTCTTCTATGGCTTTATAGGGGGACTACGGGTTTCTGCCCTGGACATCTACGGTGTCCGGACTGAAGGTTGAAGGTTAGAATAGAAGCCTACATAATTACCAATACTACTCCTTAGGGTTCCTTAGTCTAATTATGCTATGACATACCCCAAAACCCTATTCTAACGTGTAAGGCCCCTGCATTATGGGGGCGTTTATAGAATCCCAAGGTTTGGAGGAAGGGGTTGCCGCATCGCTAAAAACTCTAAACCCCAAACCCCTAAACCCCTGAACACTAAACCCCAAACGCGTAAACCCTAAACCCCTAAACCCCTATACCCAGATGAACAACCAAGAGCAAGGAGATGGACAGAGAGACACGGCCGAGACACAAGAGACGACACCTGCAGCTACAACCACAGCAACCACAACAATTCTCAAGGGCGAGCGCCACCAGTCACCACGCGAACCATCCAACCCACAACCCGACCCACCCTCCACTTCATCCAGAAGTCGCTGGACTCCACCCTGCTCGGGGCGGACGCCCCTCTGACTCTGGATGTCGCAAGCGACTGCCTGCAACGAGAGGCCGCCACTGCACAGGCGATCGCTCCTGGCGCACAGTCGAGTCCTCTACCTCGGACGCCAGTGTTCGCACCACAGGCCGGCGCTGCCCCCCTGTACTCCACTGTGGTGGCCCGCGCACAGTTGCGGCGCGAAGAGTACCTGACGACGGCAGCGCTCACAGCACGCCTGTTGGACAAACCCTAAACCCCTAAACCCTAAACCCCAAACCCTAAACCTTCGTGGTCATGGGTTTAGGACTTGGGGTTTAGGGTTTCGGGGTTTAGGGGTTTAGGGTTTGCGGGTTTGGGGTTTAGGAGGTTAGGGTTTAGGGGTCTAGGGGTCTAGGGTTTGGTGGTTTAGGGTTTGGGGTGTAGGGTTTAAAGTTCTCAGGCTTGGGAGCATGGAAACCGATTACAGCAGGTTTGTTTGGGTGCTCACGTCTCGTAGTAGACGCCTGTTCTCGAGACTTAGTCCTTGGATACGCCTTGAAGTTTAGAGGCCTGAAAAACAGTAGTAGTGTTGTAGTAGTAGTGCAGCAGTAGTAGTGGTCGTCGTCGTAGTCGTCGTCGTCGTCGTCGTAGTAGTAGTAGTAGTAGTTGTTGTAGTAGCATTCCCTCCAATCCCTCAGTTCAATCAGTTTATTACAATATATGCCCCAGTTTTTTACCCTGACGCCCTAAACCGTAAGCCCTATGCCGGATGCCTACAAACCTCAAAGCCAATCCTCAAATCTAAAACACTAACTCTTCAATCTCCTAGGCCTATATCCTTGCAGCCTTCGCAATCCGATGCCTTCAATACTAAATCCACATCACCCCAAATCTATGTCCTAGACCAAAGCCTTGGCACAAAACTTTCCGACCGGAGGCGGATAAGATCCGAATGCAAGCCCAAAATGCCAAAACAAACCCTAAACCCGAAGCCCTAGACCCTTAGGGTTTAGAGTTTAGGGTTTAGGGTTTGGGGTTTAGGGTTTAGGCTACACCGCGGTAGCTAAACCGTAGAAGCCGTAAGGACCCAACTCGGAGACAGCATCGCCGGGAGCGAGGACGCACTTGACGGAGGGTTTTGGAACCATGGGATTCGAAATTAGTGGTCTAGGGTTTCGGTTTCAGGATTTAGGTTCTGGGTTTAGGGTTGAGGTTTTAGGGTTCAGGGTTTTGGAACCATGGGATTCGAAACTGGTGCTAGCTTTCAGTTTTGTCGGTCCGCCAGTAGTCTGTGCAGAACCAGAGAGCAGGGAAGGCCCCCTTTGCTGGGGCTTTAGGTTTAGGTTTAGGGTTTAGGGTTTTAGGGTTTTTGGTGTTTTAAGGTTTTTGGGGTTTTAGGGTTTTAGGGTTTAGGGTTTAGGCTTCAGGGCAGTGAACTCTAAACCCTAGTTCGATCTAGTTGGGCCTGATGCAAGCGCGCGACATTTTGGTGAAATGCACCCGGCCCCTGAGCAAACTCTGTATACAGGCCCAAAAATACCAAGCTCTTGACCGCAAAGAGAGGTTATCTGCTTTTTAGAAATGGAAACCCCCGATCAAGCATGCACCTCCCTTTAGCTGCTCAGTTCCTACCCTGGGTCTACATTCAACTAATGAGTATGCAAGTCCCTATAATTCCTAAACCCTGACTTCTTCAGGGCTTATCTGTAGTATCGACCGTCGCTTGAATGAGCGCTAACGGTTGAGGATTCCGACGGATTGCATGTGCAGCGCCGGCTACACCACCGAAGTGTACCTGGGCTTATAGGGCTTTCAAGGTTTAAGAGTTAGGGTTTTAAGGTTTGTCGGATTCGGGTTAAGCCTGTTATGGTTGTAGACGGTTTAAGGTTCAGAGGTTTCGGGATGAGGATGAAACCGACGTTAGTTGTGTTTGAGGGCCTCAAAAGGGTTTCCCAAGGGTTTGATCCGCAGTTTTTGTCATAGCAGTCTGGGCGAGCTAGGCAGGCATGTACACTCTATATATGTATATGTGCATATATATATATGTGTGTGTATGTATATTGTATATATATATATATACACACACACATGACATATGATATATGCACACACCGACTTACTACCCACATACGTTTACATATACATGTACATCTGCAGTTACATATATTGTCACGCAGACATGTAACTGTAATGATTGCATGCATACATGCAGACATACATACCCTCTTACTGAATATTCAGGCTCCTATGTTGGTCCTTGGTGCATGTCCCGCAGCGTCGCACACTGGTGAGTAGGTGTTTTTCCACGGAAACAGTGATATGTGCTCATATATGCCTTTGGGCCACCTCAAAGCCCGAAAAATCTAGATCCTAAGCCCGAAACAAAAACAAACCCTAAACCCTAAATTCTCGAGCCCAGCTTGCGTAGACTATGGGCTAGTACCCCGCATCCTGAACTCTAAACCTTAGAGGGGTACAGGGTTTAGGCATGCTTCGATTGACCGTAATTCAGCCGAAGTCATAAAGCTTATATCTCAAATCTAACCCTAAACCCCAAACCACTTCAAATCTCTGAGACACCTTTGGTACTGGAGGGAGCAGGCTTTTAGGGTTAATACCCCTTGCTTCAGGATGAGCGTGACATCACAGAGCACTGAAGCCAAAAAGGTCTGGGGTTTTTGAAATTAGTTCTCATATCCTTTGGGGGTACCTTTCCGGGTTCTATAAGGGCTCCTTTTTTTTTTTTAGGGTTCCGCGTTCAGGGTGTAGGGAACCCGACAGTTAGGGGTTTGGACTTGGGCCCAGGACTCAGACGTGGGGAACTGTCTGGGGCTTCCGACCCCCCTCTCCTCAGAACTTAGGGTTTTGGGTATAGGGTTTAGGGTTTGGGGTTTAGGGTACTTAGGGTCTAGGGTTTAGGGTTTCGGGTCTCAGGATCAACGAGACAGAAGCTTGCACTCCATGCGCCCGTGGTACCCGAGCTGCAAAAGGAGAGTTGCAGGCTGTCCTTTGGGTTTGAGGGTTCTGAGTTTAGGGTTTGCTTGTATGCTCATGTCGAGGTAAAAGTTGTATGTAGGGCTATGATGATTTAGCTAGGGATGTAGGTATCTATACCTGTTGGATTGGTCTATTTCGGCTTGCATGGTCGAGGGAGGAATCCGTGTGCGCCCATATCGGTGTCTCCAGCTGTGCCTAGCCGGTTTATTCGGTCGTAATTTCAAGATGTCTACTTGCCTTCCTAACTATGAGTTCTATGAATAAATCATTTGACCCGTTCAAGACAAAGAGGCTTCGTCGACACCGTCACTTACCTTCTGCTCCATGGTAGAAATCTGTATACATATGTGCAACTTTGCTTGTCTGCCTCTTCCCCCGTTTCCCCCCTGACATATATATATATACACACATACATACATACATACATACATACACATGTATGTATGTATGTATGTATGTATGTATGTATGTATGTATGTATGTATGTATACGACATGCTTGATTTGAATGTGTGGGTGTGTGCGGTTGTGTGGGTGCGGGTGCAAACAAGTTCCGAGACTTGCTGAGATGCGAATATCCCTTTATTAAGAAATACTCTTCACGCTATCTGTAACATGCCGTACGTATTTCAGGACAGGTTCCCAAGTCAGATAAGGGCCAAGGGGCTATCTAGGGGGTTTGAAACTGGTGCTAGAGCCCTGTAATGGGTCTATGGTTCAGGGACTTCTTGGAGGCTAAGGTTACTTCGCGAGACGGTTTTGTGTTGTGTAAGTAGGGTAAGTAGAGTTGTAGATACATGTGTGACTATGTGGGACTAACCGAATTCTAGCCACACTCATCGCTACTGTATAATAGGTACCCTGATCCGTAATTAATTAAGACCCGTGCGATGCTCAAAGCCTTCATCTTGCCGCAACCGAAGGCGTGTGCCAGGTTGTTCATGCATTGTTGGGTCCTGCTTAGGGTATAAAGTTGAGGCGTGAAGGTGCAGTTTTGGCTCTTTCCATCCTGCTTTTTCGGCTTTGATTCAGAGGGTTTTGGAAGCCAGAACATCACCCCCATCGATACGGTTGTTGATATAAATCCTGCCTTACCCACAATGAGGAATATACCATAATTCCCATAGTTTAGGGACCTTAAGGTAATGCAGGATTTATATCATCAACAGTAGGAACACATAAACAAGCTTGGGCAGCTAACCCTCAACCCCCAGCTCTAAAAGCTAAGCCTTCCACGCGCAACCCTACGCTCCAGAATTCCCTGGTTCTTCGCAGGGAATGGGGGAAGGGGCTATGGGGACAGCTATGTGGCACTATCATAGAGATGCCTTCTCCCATTCCCTACTAAGAACCAGAAAGAGAGAGAGCCTGAGCCCCGAACCCCAACCCTAAATCCCAGATCCGAAATCCTAAACCCTAAACCCCAAGTCCTATAAACCTTCAATCCCAAGTCTGAAACCTTAAATCCTAAATCCTAAACAGGTCCTAAACCTCACATGCTAAGCAGGTCCTGAACCTCACATCCTAAATCCTAAACCTCGCATCCTAAATCCTAAACCTTACTGCCTCAATCCTAGACCCTGAACCCTAAGCCCTAAACCCTAGACCCCAAACCCTACACCCTAGACCCTAAACCCGAAACCCTAAACGCTAAACTTAAACCCTACACCCTACGAAAGCCTGAGCCCCGAAGCTTCCGCAGCAGCCAAGGCCTTTACAAGCCCAACATCGGCAACGGCATTTGCAGCCTCAGCTGCCCCGCCAATGCGGACGGTTTTGGGTCTTAGTAGGATTTAGGAGTTAGGGTGTGGGTTTTTTGGGGTTCAGGGCTCAGGATTAAGGGTCTCAGGCTTCGCGCTTCAGGGTCTCGAGTTTATGTTATGGATGATTTGGGGTGTAAACCCTAAACCCTAAACCCTAAAACGCTGTAGGATTCAGGGTTCGGACTGTGGGATTTCGGAAGTTGGGTCTATCCTCCAGGAATGTGCCTCAAAGCCATACTGGAGCCCGAGACCCCAAAACACTAAAATCTCACACCTGACCTTAGCCCTAAGCCTAAACCCTGCACCCTAGGGTTTAGGGTTTAGGGTTTAGAGGTTAACCCTAACTTTTTAGACCCATTCGAATTTTTTAGGGGCTGGTTCGGAGGGTTCCCTGCCGAAGTGCGCCTTCCCTCATGGTCTTGCGCCGGCACCGAGCAAGGTGAGGGTGTAGGGTGGGATTTCGGGCGTAGAGTAGGGTGTAGGGAGTAGCGTGACGATTTACCTAAGCCCTAAGCCCTAAACCCTAAACCCTGAACCCCTAAACCCCTAAACCCTAAGCCCAAGCCCTAAACCCTAAGCCCTAAACCCTAAACCCTAAACCCTAAACCCTAAGCCCTAAACCCTTAAACCCCTAAACCCCAAAGCCTTAAAACCCAAAACCCAAAGCCCTAAACCCTAGACCCTAAGCCCTAAAACCCGAAACCCAAAGCCCTAAAAGCCGCGGAAGGACTCAGAGCCGGGTGCTTCGAGCCGAGCAGACTGCTTCTGCACCCCGCAGCACCATGTGGCCTGGCTTTGAACCAGCAGCTTTTTAGGATTTCTAGGGTTTAGGGTTTAGCATTTAGGGTTCGGGGGCTTAGTGTTTAAGGTTTAGGGTTTAGGGTTTTGGGGCTTAGTGTTTAAGGTTTAGGCCGGTTTTAGGGTATAGGGTTTGGGGGCTTAGTGCTTAAGATTAAAGGTTTGGGGTTTTAGGCCTTTAGGGTTTAGGGTTTAAGGTTTGGGGTTTAGGGTTTGAGGTTTAGGTTTTGGGGTTTAGGGTCTTTAAGGTTTGGGGGCTTGGGAGGGGAGGGCGTGGATTTGAGAGCCCCGTTCTGGAATTGGGAGTTAACAGGTTTGGCGTTTGACAAAATGAAGCCCTCGGTGTTTAGGGTTTAGGGTTTAGAGTTTTCGGAATTTGCTTCATAGCCCAAATCCTTCAAGCCCTAAACAAAAGACTGACTCTGTGGGCCTTCACTGCGTGAAAACCCTAAGCCCTAAACCCTAAAGCGTCGAAGGCAGAGCTGGACAGCTGCGTCTTCTGCAACTATCGGGGTCTCACTTGTCCAGGCCACCCGGCGAAGAGGGTTTTTATAGGCTTTGTGTAGTTTTCTCAGGTTACAGAAGGATCCTGCTGGGGTTAGAGTAGGATTTTGCAAGTTGGCTTTTCGTAGGGCCGTAGGGATGAACCCTAAACCTAAACCCTAACCCCTAAACCCTCAACTCCTAAACCCTACACCCTGAACCCGGCTTCTATCGTGCTGCCAGGGTTTTTAACACAGGGTGTCTTCGAGTCCTTGGCACCTTGGTCGACCTTGGGATTTCGTCGCAGGAGTCGAGTGGTTTGCTTCTAGTTTAGGGTTTAGGGTTTAGGGGTGTAGGGAGTAGGGTTTAGGGTTTCGAGTTCTTGTTATGAGCAGGGCAACGGCCATTGTGGAACTTGTAACCTTGCTTGGGTCACTTCTGACCCTGCTGATAACCTCCCTGGCAAGCATGAGCCCGTACATAAGCCTATTCCTAGGTAGTACTAGGGAGACCCCTCAAAGGGGACCTTTCTTAACCGTACTTGTGGCTTTCTTAACAGGGACCTCATTGAGAGGGTCTATATCCCCAAGGGTCCCCCTAAGGCCCTAATCCTAACTCCTACCTATGTAGAGCTTTTGCATCGGGTTGAGAGTGCTTTTTGTTGGTTCATCGGTATGGATGCCTGAGGTTTTGTGCTCGGATGCCTTGAAGCAAACAAGTTTCAAGCTTGGTAGCGGCCGAGCGCAGGTTTTTTTTTTGATGCCTTCAGAAGCAAGTGCTGGTGGCCCTTACATGACCTTGAAGCAAACCTCTAGCAACCCTAAATCAAGGCTTGCCCCACCCATGAAATCCGACTATAAGCCCCCGGCCAAACTCGAAACCCACAGTTCGAACTCCCTAAACAGCGCCACACCTGAAACCCTACATCCTTCCAGCCAGACACCTAGCTGCCTGTGCTCAGGTGGCTTCAATGCAAACGGATCTCACGTCCAGCCCTACGCGGAGCTTCTTGGTTCGGTCTAAGAAGGGGCCTGAATCAGTCGGGATAATTTTAGGGTTTAGGGTTTAGGGTTTAGGGGATAATTGGAATGGGGTTTCAGGCTGCTGTATATATATATATATATAGGCCAAATAATACGCAGGAGCCGTAAGGAACAAGTTTTTGGTAATCATTTAGGCTTCTAAATTGCGAGGGTTTGCAACGGCTTGACGAGCGGGTTCTCAGTTGTCTAAGGGTGTTAGAAAGGTTTTGTTTCAGGGTTTACGAGGGGTGTTATGGCTTCGATAGCTTTCGTGCTCGATTCCCGGGATCCTGCCGTAAAGAGTTGAAGGCTTTGCAAAGGCTTGCTTGTTTGGATATCCTCAACCCTCAACCCTAGACCCTAAAGGAGGAGATGATGATCTACCAGCGCTCCCTGAGTGACAAACTAATGCTTGCGACTTCAATGGCCGACCTGCTTGACTGGGGGCGGGTTCAGTCAGTCAAAGAGTGGCTAAGATATGCAGTCGGGTATTCGAAGGCGTCGAAGGATCGATATTCTGCTGACCCTAAACTCTAAACCCTAAACCCTAATGCTGACGCCGCGCACTTCGTACCGATGAGGAGGAGGCACGGAAATCCCTCGGTCCTGAGCTACAACGACAAGTTCAGGTGCAAGGGAAGATACAAAATGCACTTTCGTCCTAAACCCTCAACCCCAAACCCTAAACCCTAAACCCTCAACCCTAAACCCTCAACCCTAAACCCTAAACCCTAAACCCTCAACCCTAAACCCTAGACCCTACCTTCAACCCTAAACCCTAAACCCTAGACCGTACCTTCGACTTCGACCGGGAGGCTCTCAGCTTCGTCTCTGACCCCAAGGGTTCTCAGGACCCAGTAATGAGGTAATTTTAGGGTTTAGGGTTTATAAGGTTTAGGGTTTAGGTTTAGGGTTTGGGGTTTTAGGGTTTAGGGCTTTCGGATAGAAGTCACATAGGTTACTAGTTGGAAGAGTTTATGGGTAGTTCTCTAGATTCGGGTCCCTTTTTAGCCCCCCAATATGGTACGGCACCCTTGTAAAAAGGACTCCAAGAGGGACCCTAATTTTAGAGAACTGCCCATATAATTATTATGTCCTTTGGGATTGAGGATTTAGGATATTGCAGATACCCCCAAACCCCAAATCCTAAACCCTCAAGCCATAAACCCTTACAGCCCTACGCCCTTAAACCCTTAAGCCCTTAAATTTGGTGCTTCGGGTCTAAACTCTTCGAAATCCAGGCCCGGCTTCTTCCAGACGGGCGCCACCCTGGCCGTCAAGTGCGAAGTGAGCCGCGGCTCAAGGGTTCCTTTAAAGGGGGTTTTGAGGTTCCCTGAAAGGGGGGTTTTAGGGTGCCTTTAAAGGTTTTAGGGTTCCCTTAAGCGGGGTTTTAGGGTGCCCAAAGGAGGTTCTAGGGTTCCCTTAAAAGGGGGTTCCTTCTGGGTTGCAGCGTTTTCTGGCTAGCCACGAACGGAAAGGTTTAGGGCCTAGCGTATAGGGGTTTAGGGTCTAGGGTTTGGGGTTTAGTAATTTAGGGTTTAGGGTTGAGGCCTTGGACCCCAGACCCTGAAGCTCAAGCTCCAGATTCCAAAGCCTGAGGCCTCCCGGCCTGCAGCGAACCCCGATTGCAGCTCAATAGAATGCTCATTCATCCAAACCCTGTAGGTCCCATAGCGAAAGAAGCCCGGAAGCCTCGAGCCGTGAATCTCGAGCGAGGGTTTAGAGTTTGAGGGTCTGGGGTTCAGGGTTTTCCGGTTAAGGGTTTGAGGGTTGGGGGTTCAGGGTTTTCGGGTTTAGGGTTTGAGGGTTGGGGGTTCAGAGTGTAGTGTTCTGGGGCCAAGGAATCAAGACAATGGCGAGTCGGCGTGTGTGGGCGGCAATGCTGCAGATGGCCACGGCGATCCTTTCGGTTGCCCGGCTGCCTTTCGCTTTTCCAGTTCTTAACGGGTGTGACAGCAGTTTGCATTTCGTTCTGGCAGCTCCGGTGTAGCTGATCCCCACGTGCACAAAATTCTGACGGTTGTGATAACTGTGAGGCTTCAGTTCAGGGGCTTGTCTTCAGGGTCTCCAAGTTTAATCCCCGAGTACCTTGCCAATGCAGCGCCTTGTTTTGGCTGCTCTCTTTGTCTTTCTGTCCTTCCCTCTCTGTCTGTCTCAGTCTCTGCCCTCTGCCTCTGCCTCTGCCCCTGTCCCTGTCAATGTCCCTGTCCCTGTCCCTGTCCCTGTGCCTGTTCCTGTCCCTGTCCCTGTCCCTGTCCCTGTCCCTGTCCCTGTCCCTGTCCCAGTCCCTGTCCCTGTCTGTCTGTCTGTCTCTGTGTCTTTCTCTCTGTCTGTCTCCGTCTCTGTCCCTGAACCTCCCAACCCCAATAAATTCTAATCCATATAAACCCATATAAGCCCCTATAAACCTTCCACAAACCCTTGTAACCCCTCATACAACCTCCTAACCCTTGTAAGCCCCCAGAAGCAACGAGCGTTTATCGAGATGTCGGTGCCTTCAACACCGAGGCAATCTTTGCGCACCAGGACAGCTGGAGGGCTTTCCATAGCTTTCTAGTCTGTAGATGTATACCTGTACGGTATACGTGCCGTTATATATATATACACACACACATATATTAGGTGTGTGTGTATATATACATACACCATGACACCCGCGTACATATATATATATACACACACATATATATATATAGAGATATGTATGTATGTGTGTATGTATATTTGTATATACATTTACTGCATATACATACGCACTTGCACGCAGTTTAACACTGTGTGTATGCATATATCCATATGTAGGGGTAACTAAGTGTATGTAACAATGCACGCCGCATATTGTGTGTGTGTGCATATGTATATGTATATATATATATATGTATGTACATACGCGCACATTATGTATATAGAGAGTTTAGCACATGCAATATCGGTGGTTGCTGTGGTCATGGTTTGACTTGTTTGGATCGTTCCATAGTCTCCATGTTTGACTGGATGTGAATAGGTGTGTAAGGACTTGTGTACTGTATGTTTATATGGGGGTCGTGCAAAGGTGTGCATATGCCTTGTGCAAGTGGGGCGAGCACTTGCACAGGCCTCACAATCTTCGATGGTGGGCACATGTAGGGGTTTCGTTTTGAGATCGTTTTGAGACGGCGTGCTTCGCCTCTTGCTTGTAGGGTTTCGCGTTAGGATGACATTACAGGCAGGTCAGCTTGAGCCACAGGAACACACTGTCACACAGAGCTGCGTAGCTGCCAACCATCTTGTAGGAAGAGCGTGCGCCGAAGAAATATGTAGCTCCTTTCTTCAGGGTGCTTACGACACTGTTCGTGTTTAGGTTCTATATCCCTGAATTCCAAAGTCTTCAGGTTTGAATTAGAGAGTATTACGTCGGCCGAGTGGACGGTTTTGGGATGAGACTGTGGCCTCTTCTAGAGCAAGATGAAGCTAACGCCTAAATCCTGACATTGGACCGCACTCCAAACACCCATCACGAACCTTAAGCCAAGCACCCCTAACCGTTACCCCTAAACCCTAAACTGCTCTAAAACCCTGTAGTCACCAACACAGAATGCTTGGCCACCACGGAAAGCCTAGACACTGCAGGGAGAGTTCGATGCCTTCACTCCCGCTCAAAATCTTAACGGGCCTCTTGTTTAGAGCTTAGGGTTTAGTCTTGTTACTCCTGCAAGCCCTATACCAGAAATCCCTTAAACCCTAAACCCTTAACCCGCTTTGTTAGAAAGGGGATTCTGGGCCATGGCCTTTGTGTTAGGTGCTTGTCGGGGTCGCCCGCAGCCCCCAAACACCAACGCACACACAACCCGTAAACCTGAAGCCCAGAACCCCAAACCCCAAACCCCTGAACCCTAAACCCTAAACCCCTGAACAGATCCCTGAACACTCACACACTCAGCAGGCTCTAGGGGCTTTCTCTGCGGGGAGTGTCCCGGCGGCTTCTCCCGGGACAAGTGACGTGGCATCAAGCTTTTAGGATTTATAGGGGGTTTTAAGGCTCAGGGTTTAGGATTTATAGGGGGGGTTTTAAGGTTTAGGGTTTAGGATTTATAGGGGGGTTTTCAGGTTTAGGGTGTAGGATTCTTTTTTTTTTTGGGGGGGGGGGTTTAAGGCTTCGGGTGTAATTATAAGCTTAATAAGTCTAGGGTTTAGGGCTTAGGATTCAGGGATTTTCGATTGCAGTTTTCCGGGTTCACGGGGGATTTGTTGGCGCACTTGGGAAGCTACCTGAGTCTCTTCATACTCTGCACGCCATCGCACTCTGCGAGCGCAAACGACACGAAGGGAAAGGTGCGTCAGGTCAAAAGATAGGTGGCTCGTAGAGTGAAAGATGACAGGAACATGGGTAGAACCATATCTCAGAATCTAGTCTCAGCTAGATAGGCAACACATCGAGCGAATCTCTGCAAGGGCAGACGTACTTCAAGCCAGAGTCGATGCGCCTTGGACAGCCAAGTCCACCCCTTGGAGTTTGACGTCGTCGGCCTTCGTGTCAATCGCAGCCTCGCTTCGGAAGACTACAGGTTCGAGGAAGTAATGTACGTACAGCTTTAGGGTTTTAGGGTTTCGGGCTTAGGGCTTACCCATAGGCCCCTAAGTAGTTCCGTTTTGTGTTTTGTAGGAATCCTATAAGGTAATCCCCAAAAAATTAACTACTTAGGGGTCTATGGGTAGGGCTTGTAGAGCTTAGGAGATGTTTGGGGTTTAGTATCTATAGGGTTTCATAAGATAGGGTTTAGGACTTAAAGTTTAGGGCTTTTTAGAGCCGAGGGAGGATCAAAGCACCGCCAAAGCGGAGAAGGGCTCACTGTAGCAACACCCCGCCCTGCTGCACCAGAAGCCTCTTCTCGGGAGCTGCAGTACGAGTTTACAAATATATATATATATATATATATTTATATTTATATATATATATGCCTAAGGCTCCATGTTCGTTATCTTGTTGTATATACTTAAACTTTAAAGGGTCCCCTATGTAAGCACTTTGCGGGCACTGTACATGCTATATGGCTACATGGAGCCACTACGTGTATGTGTGTATATATATATATAATGTATTTAATTACACATAAATATATATATATATATACACAGAATATCTCTCTCTCTCTCTCTCACACTTTCGCTCTCCATGATCACTCTTTGTCAGAACGTCTGACAGCGCTCGGGACCTCAAAGCCTTCATGGCTGAAGACTCTTTGTGCCACGTCGCCGGACAGACAGGCAACGACCCTCCCCACTCCGAACATGGAACCCCAAATTGCCCAAAAAGTCCCAAACCCGAAACCCTCAACCAAACGGCCTAAACCCCAAAATCCCGAGACGCTAAATCCTAAACCCGAAAGCCCCTAAACCGCAAACCCTTAAACCTCCAAACCCCGCACCCTCAGACCAAGCGAGAAGCGCAGCCGAGGCCGGAACCTTGCAGTCAACCCCCTTACAGAACCCTCGAAGGAACCCTTACCCATAGGCTCCATAGTAGTTCCTTTTTGGGACTACCTTATAGGATCCTAGATATACACCACAAAAAGGGAACTACTATGGAGCCTATGGGTAAAGCAGGCCCCATTAAATTCTGAGACCTTAAGCCTTGGCCTTGCACTCCAAAAGCCCAACTTAAACTCCTAAGCATCAGCACCTCGAGCTTGTCTAAGCGGGCATGGATCCTGGGTTGGTGTTTAGGGTTGACGTGCAGGGTATAGGGTTTAGGGTTTAAAGGGTTTAAGGTTTAGGGTTTAGGGTTTAAGGTTTAGGGTTGGTGTTTAGGCTTGAGGGTGCAGGGTATAGAGTGTAGGGTTCTGGGGTGTGCAGAGTTTGACAAGGGTGAGGCTAAGGGCCCTTTGGTATAGCTCTACGCGCAAGATTGCTAATATAGGGGCCTACATAATTACCAATTCTAGTTTGGGGGTTCCTGTTTCTAGGTACAATATAATCTACCCCAAAACCCTACTCTATAATGATTGCTTAAGGCCCCTGCATTCTTCATCAGCTTCAAATGATCTCATTTCCTCCGCAACGGGCAAAAACCCTGCAAGCCTTTGCCTCCCCTGGGCTTTGCCGGCTCACGAGATGCCATGGACACGTACAGAGTAAAGCAAAGCCTAGCACGAGCAGCACGTGATGTCCGCACATTTTTCCTCGTGAACCTCTGGGTTTAGATGGACTCTGGATGACACAAAAACAAGCGATAGGATTCCAACAACAACAAATTAGGAAGCTGCAGTGCGGCTTGTAGGGGATTCTGGCGCATGGGTCCCCAGAACAGCATGAGGATTTCCGGGTGCAGGGCATGAGAACATGGTGACAATAGACACAGTGGTGATGATGTGTGGCAAGGCGTCATCGTGCTCAACCGGCTTTTGCTGGTAGTTCAATCATTCGTCTGCAGATAATGATGAAGTGCTCAGCAAGCTTGTTTACAGAAATGCTCGGATGCTTTGTGTAGCATGGGAATGCCTCTCTCAAACACACCGAGACTCTCGTTGAACTTCACGTCCAACAAGCGACCGAGGGAAATGTCTTCCTGCATAGGTCCGCATTGAGACGTGAGTAGGTTGCTGGTGGGAGTGTCCTCATACTACAGCAGCATCATGGAATTGAGAGGTAGTCTTAGCAATACTGGTAGCATTCCAGTTCTGTGATGCTGGTTCCAAACCATTACAACAAGTGCACAAGGCCTGCACGCGCGAGGCTTCTATCAGTTGCCCTTGGTATGATTACAGGTTTATTTTCGGGTCCTTTTTGGGCAGGTCATGGGTATACACTGTGGGGACATCCTTGTCCACAGTCTAGAAACTTCCTGTCAGGGATAATGTAGGAACCTGATTAAGAAACCCTGGCCCCATAACTCCAGAATGTCAGGTCTCATATTAAGAACCCTAACAAGGACCCAATCAGGCTCCTAGATTGTGAGGCTTCAGGTGGAGGGGCCCATGACTCGCGGGTGTTACAGCTCGGGGCCGGTATTCGGAGCCGTAGGAGACATCGCAAGCAAGATCAAGCGCTATTGCAATTTACCCATAGGCCCCTAAGTAGTTCATATTTAGGACCCTATGAGGTAATCTCAAAAAGGAACTACTTAGGGGCCTATGGGTAAGGTCCCTGTTACAAGGGTGCCGCCTTCTTTCGGGTTCCAAAAAAGGGACCCTAATCTCGAGAAGTACCCAAAGGAAGAACCCAGGCTCAGCTGATCCGAATGAGTTGCTCAGGAGCCTCCTGCGAAGCCATGGAAAATGCCATGCCTGCGAAGAAGAAAGGGTTCAGTGTAGGGGACTGAATAATGAAACCTCCCTCTCTCTCTCGCTCTCTCTCTCTCTCCCTCCCCTCCTGCTCCGCATGTTCTCAGCCCTACCCTGCTGTGACTGCTGCGTGTCGCTCAAAAAGCAAGGCGTTGGCGCAGCACCGGCACGGAAAAAATACGAACACAAACTTAGTGTTAAACGTGCCTTCGCGATTCGCAGTGCTGCATCACATACCCGCTGATCTTGCTCAGCAGTTTCTGTATAGCTGGACAAGTGTGGCTGGTTTTCACACGCATACTTCTTGCTGAACACGACCCAGGTTTTGTCTTGGCCAGACTATTCTCTTCTTTCCAGAGTCTATGCGACTAAAATGTACACAGTATATATGCACACTTGTTGTATTTGAGGGTGGCTTTTTACAATCTTATTAACATCATCTAGTCGAAACGGAAGAAACCATCTAAGTTTCTACAGCCCTTCTGTTAGAGTCCTAGATCAAGGGTTGAAGCCCCTAAACCCGTAAACCTATAGACCCTAGACGCTAAACCCTAGGACTCTAGGCTAAGGCCTTCAGAGAGGATCTAGAGCTGTCTGTCGATCCGGAGGATTTTCCGATTGACCTTTATGGCTTTTACCAGTAAACGGGATAGGATTCACGGTTTTGAGGAATTACGTTGTAGATCAAGACTTGCGGGTAAGAAGAGGGTTCGGGGGGGAAACAGATCCCGATTCATGATGAAAAAGTCAAAACAGGTATGACGAGCTCAAGAGATTGCCGCATTGGAGAAGTTGAGATGAGCCCTGAGAGATTGCACCGCTCACCCCAAACAACACACCCTTTAGTTCCGTTATTCGGAAGTTCGGCGGACATTTCGGAGGAGCCGAACAACGAAGGTCTTGGGTATGGGCTCTTGCTTACTCTTGATCGGTGGGGCGTGGGCCTCTATGCGATGCAGCTACTGCACATGGAAGTCGCTTATGCTGCTGCTGTAGGCGGCCATTTCTTCCTGCTCGATGCCTAGCTATCAGCATCACAAAATCCGCTCTCCCATAGATGCAAGTTAGCACTGCGCCCTAAACCCTAAACCCGCAACCCTAAGCCGCAGGCCTTCGGAACAATCTTAGACTGTTTAGGGGTAAGGGGAACTTAAGCCAATCTCCTTATCAACAGCCAGTGATGGACCTGACCGAAGACCCTGGGTTCGGACAGCTTTTACAAGAACCCTAGTCCATGATTGGGGCCCATATACGCTTAGTACCCTTTGATGGAACCCTCAAAGGACCCGTATAGAGGCTAAAGCATCAGAGCCGAGACCATGACTAGGCGCCGCGCCTGAATGGGAGCAGAAGTGCAGAGCGCGAAGAGTCGACACCGGGAGGATGGCTGAAGCAAGAGCCCAACAAATGGCTGCGACGTTCGACGTCGGTGGGGATTTCTTCCTTCAGCGAAGACTAACGTGAGCATCACAAGCCGCAGCATCGACCAGGACTGCACCCGAAGACTGTACCCAGAGAACCAAATACTCCTTAATTAAGGAATATACCTTAAATCATAATCTTAAGGCCCCTTATAGTCTAAGGCATATTTCCTTAATTAAGGGGTATGGGTAACAAAGACTAGCTTCCTGAGGTTTTAATAAGGAGACCCCACAAATAAAAAGGGCAAAAGGGTACTACGTATTGGTAACAAAGAATGGTTGGCGACTGTAGTTCTCAAGCAGCTACGGCCCGGCCTAGAGATGAATGCCACGTGCCGGTGTCAACGTGACAAAAACAAAACCCACGGCTACCGCTTGGTTTAGGGTTTAGGGCTTAGGGTTTATAGGGTTTAGGGTTTGGGGTTTAGGGTTTATAGGGTTTAGGGTTTAGGGTTTCCTCCATGTCTCAGTTTCGGTAACTAGGCTTCCAAGCAGTATACTTTCAGCTGCTAAGTCGTTGTGTTGCCGGACGCGAACCCCCAATGTAGCAGATTACGTCAAACCACCCCAAAGAACCACAGGTCCGGACGGGAAACCTGCATGCACAGGCCGGAAACCTCCAGCCTCAAGGCACTCAAATAGATGCAGGAGCAGATTTTTCAGAAACTCCCACATCCAAAAGATGTTAAGCCCCAAGCCCTAAACCCGAACCCTTAATTCTAAACCCATAACCCCAAACCCTAAACCTGAAACCCCAAACCCAAAAGCCCAAGCCGCACCTCTAGACCCCCTAAACCTAAAACTCAAGGTTCTACAGCTTTTGAACCTCAGGCTTCGAGGATGGGGAGGTCGCCTTTGGGCCTGAAGCTTTAGGACGAAGGGGCAGGCTTAGGGTTTAGGGCTTAGGGTTCAGGGTAAGCTTAGGGCTTAGGGATTAGGGTCGTTTAGGGTTTAGGGTAAGCTTATAGGGTTTAGGGCTTAGGGGAAGCTTAGGGTTCAGGGTTTAGGGTAAGCTTTAAGACGAAGGGGCTGGTCTGAATACTTCGTAAATGCGAAGCTCTGGATGCAAACCCTAAACCATGCAAATCTCAAAAACCTAACACGAATCCTCATACAAACGAATAATTCGAGTACGAATCCTAAACCCCAAACCCTAAACCGTAAGCCCTATAAACCCTAAACCCTAGTCGGGACTGTAGCCCCGCAGCCCATCAGAGATCTGAGAGCCGAGCATCTAAAAGGCGACCAAGCCGTGCCTGAAGTACAGAGTACAGAACTCTGTTGTTTAGGGAGGGGGGTAGCAGCGGATATCTATATATATATAATAATAATAATGATAACAATAATGATAATCATTATAATAATAATAATTATTATAATTATAATTATAATTATGATTATAATTATAATTATAATTATAATAATTATTGTTATTATTATTATATTATTATTATATATCTATACAGACATATGCATCTCTCTCTGTATATTTGTATGTTACGTATGCAACATGTGCTTCACTAGTCACTGCAAGATGAGATGCACACCTCCAAGCAGAGACCAAGACCCAAACGTTTCGAGTTTTCGGTTTCGGGCTGGCAACACACTGGTACATTTTAGGGTTTAGAGTTTATAGGGTTTAGGGATTTGGGTTTAGGGTTTAGGGATGTACAATTGCAAACCGAGACTCACCGGGTACCCGGGATACACTTCTAGACTCCAACGCAATGCACCAAACCCAAGAACTTGTATCTCTAAATCCCCAAAGCGCCGCACCAACAAACCCAAGGCAAACAAGAAAGCTTAAACCCCGACACAAGGGCGCCTCAACTCAACCCGAATAGCACCTTAAACCAAACAAGATCCAGTCGATACGGACCTCAATAATTAGAATAGGGTGTTGGGGTTTCCTATAATAAACATATAATATGGAGCACTATAAGGAATACTGTTGGTGATTAGTTAGGCTTCTGTAAGCCCTTATAAACCCTAAACACTAAAACCCTAAACCCTTAACCCTAAAATCCGAAATGCTGGGTGCCACAGCAGCCGCATCTGCCCCGGAGCCGAGGCGGATCACATCCTGCACAGCCTCAATGGACGGTGTCCGTAATTCTGAAACGATTCCTAGGTCTCCTCTAACACTAGGGTTTATGCCTACATCCTATAAACTCTAACTAAGCCTTCACCCCTCAACCCTAAAGCCTTGAATCCCCAAAAGTACGTAAATGGCCCAATACCTTCAGAAGGCTATTAGTCTGCATACCTTGGGGGTCCAGCTAGACCCTAAACCCTAAACTGCAAGAAAGAAGTGGGTAGTTCAGGAGCCTAGTCGATTTCAGGATTGTGAGGGAGACAGGTGGGGGCGGGGGGAGGGGCGGGCAAAGCTGGTCGAAGCATGAGGCGGATTAAGTCAGGGTTTATCTGACCAAAGGCTCAGGGGGCTGTCCTAACTGGAAGAGTGCATGAGTCCAGGGTTTCAGGTTTAGGTGGCTTAGGGCTTAGGGATGTTCAGGGCTTTGTGTTTCAGGTTTCGGCTGAGCGTTCAGGACGAGGGTCAAAGTTTGCGGTGCGTACGTAGGGCTCGGGTCATACACCTGCAAAGACGAAGGCCCTTCCTGAAAACTCTTCGGATGCCCAGTTGTCTGTAGTACCTTATCCGGCCCCTAAACCCTAAACCCTAATCTGCAGTGGAGACTGCAGGCACGGGGCTTCCCCAATTTTCTAGGCTTTCGGGCAGAATCTGGAAGCAACAAGGGCACAGTAGGCTCGTAGACTACCCCTGTATTGATAGTGCTCCGCCAGGAATTCAGAAAAAAAAAGGTGCTATTAGTACGACCTGCTTTAAGTGGCAGGATTTGGGAAGCCCTTCAGGACCCTAAACTATGGGAAATTATGGTATATTTTTGGACGTAGATCATCAACCGTATGACCTGCTTTGCGCAGGATTCCACTACCGGCCTCCAGCACTTCGGCAGCGTAGGGCCTGTCAGGGGCAGGCTGTCCCAGCATTTCCCGTGCCGGGAACCGGACGTAAAAGGGGAACCCCAGGGCTAAAACACGTAATCATGCGCTGGCCTTTGATGGCTAAACTTTTTTTTGGGGGGTATATTAATTAATAGCAGACAATTATATAAGGGACCCGGTAAAAGAAGACTAGTAGACAATGAAATACGGAACGCTATCATCGTAGACAATTCTATAAAAGCGTCCTGTTATCAACTCTAAGTAGTTCAAGTTTCTACATTAGGACTCTGGGAAGTGGAGGCTCAAGTCCTAGCATCATACGTTTAGGGTGTAGGGAGTGTACCTGTAGCCGGAAAGACCTACCGTTTTGGGGTTCCTTATGATGGTTTCTATATATAGAGGTGCTTAAAAAAGGTAGGTCTTTTCGGCTACAGGTAGGGTTTAGGGGATTGAGGTCCTTCGAACCTCGAGAATCCTGCGCCCGACAACCTGGGGCATTTGAGGTGAAGGTTCCATGCAATGTGTCAGAAAACCTACCAACTTAAAACGCTAAGGTCTTTGGTTTTTAGGCCGATAGCCTTAAACCCCTAAACCCCTAAACCCTCAACCAAAAACTTCTAAGACCTCGAAAGCCCCAAATCCTTAACTCCAGGAGGGTCTTCCCATACTTACCCAAACCATAATAGCAATTTCTACTGTAAAAATTTCACTTTCGACTATGTTGGTACTTAAGACACTATGGGCTTAAGGGCCTTATCTTAGGGTTTCGGGTCCAAGGACGTCGTGGCCTCGCTGGCCCTGCCTCACGGGTGAGGCCCAGGTCAATTGCCTCAGAGTGAGTTTGGGTGTTAAAGCAAGTCGGGGTTTTGTTCAGGGTGTTCCTGGATCCCAAAAATCTGTAGATCGATGGCCTTTTAGATGGGTGTTTGGCCATTATTTGTTTACGTACTGTTGAGCGCCTTTGGTAAGGATTTTTTTGGTGTAGGCCATTCGCAGTCTGAAGCCGACGAACCCCAAAACCCAGAGTACCTAGGCCGGTCCTACTTGGAGGCCCTGGGGACTTAGTAAGTCAGTTATAAGTAGGGTTATAATTAGGATAACTCCATTTAGGGTACTTATAACTCTACTTATAACCCACTTACTAAGTCCCCTGGGCCTCCAAGTAGGCTGAGACGCAAAATCTCAACTTCCAAGCTCCTCCGTTCTCCAACAGCACCGAGACCACCCATCTACCCTCTATATTAGACCCTAAATAGATGTTAAAGCTTAAACCCTAAACCCTGAACTTTGAATTACTTGGGACCCTATACCCCTGCTTGAGGGTACGAGGCGGATGATCCTGGCAGGGCCAAGTGGCTCTCAACAGAGCATCACCATCGCCCTGCCGCGCAGGTTTCGGTTTAGGGTTTAGGGTTTAGGGTTTAGGTTTTAGGGTTTAGTTTAGTTTAAGGTTTAGGGTTTAGGGTTGAGGGTTTAGGGGGGCTGAGGGCCAGTAATTTAGGACCTACCCTATTTAGGGCTTAGGGTGACCCTAACCCATTAGCATTACCATTACCATAATAGGGCATGTAGGGTTTTGGGTTTTGGGCCGAGTTTAGGCAGAAACATGAAATCCCTGCAGAGCCGAGTGAGGCCTAAACAAGCCTTAACAACCCCAAATCCTAAACCCCCTAAACCCTAAACTCCCTTAAACTCTAAATCCTAGACCGCTTAACCCCTAAACCCTAAACCCCTACACCCCAAACTCTAAACCCCAAACCCTGAACCCACACCCCAAAGGTCAACAAACGATCTTTCCTTGCCGGCTCAGGAACTTTATAGTCGGGAGCGGGACATGGCTCTTTTTCTTTCTGAGCTCGGCTTGTTCGCCAAGATTTTGGCTGCTGCACGGTTTAGGGTTAAGAGTTTAGGGTTTACCCATAGGCCCCTAAGTAGTTCCTTTTTGGGGTTGCCGTATAGGATTCTCAATATAAACCACAAAAAGGAACTACCTAGGGGCCTACGGGTAGGGTGCTAGCGGATGCTCATCACGGTAGATATCCACGCAGCGACCCAATGGCGAACTCGAAGTAGACCCGAAGTAAGAAACACAGCGAACTCAGAGGAGGCTCGAAACCTGTCATGCTCCGAGATCCGACCCTAAACCCTACCTGTAGCCGAAGAGACCTACCTTCTTAAGCACCTACATATAGAAACCATCATAAGGAACCCTAAAAAGGTAGGTCTTTCCGGCTACACCCTAAGCCCTATGAAAGGTTTCACGCCCCCGGCTATACGTTCAGACCAAGCCCAGGAGTCCGAAAGTTACCAGTACGTTTAGGGCCTACGTAGGTGTAGGGTTAGGTTTTGGATTTTGCTATCTGTCTAAACCCTCCCTAAGGGTCCATGTGCCCACATGAGCATATACTTTGGCCCCAAAGTACTTATATAGGGACTAGTTTAAGGCCAAAGTATATACTGTTTGGGTACATGGACCCTTAGGGCCTATAAACCCTCAACCCTGCACTTTGAGAATTCTACAGTCAGGTATGAGTTGGTGCTTCCGGGTCCTTCTTCACGCAGATGGCCGAGACGGCTGCCTCCACATTCCGGAGGAACAGGCTGCGGACCTCGCAAGGTTTAGGGTATGGGGCTTGGGGGTTATGCATAAGGCCACTACAGCTATAATAAACCTGATAAAGGTACTTCTAGCTGACTTACTGAATCCCATGATCCTCCAAGTAGGGTTAGATACAAGAACTAGCTTGAAGCTCTTCGGGGCGAGCATTGACTATGAAACCTGCTGCACTTCCCTGCAGCAAGATGTTCATCGATATCTTGACCCCGAACACGAAGGTGCTTCACCCCAACCCCACCCCTTTTGCACCAACTACCTGCGGAAGCCCATGTTATCAGCAGGATCCTCGCTGGCGAGGCATTTTGTTTGGCAACCCAAAAAAATCCGAAACCTCCAAAGAAAGGGACTCAAATTCTCCCTGAAGACACCCTAAACCACCTTACACCTTGTTTTGGCGAAGACCTTCAAAGATCTTTCAGGTTTAGGGGTTTTTGGTGTTTAGGACTTTAGGACTTCGGCGCTCTGGGTTTTTAGCCAGGGGGGGTTTTGGGGTTTACAAGGTTCTAGTTGGGCTCCTAGAGCCCCGGACACCATGCAACGAAACTGCAAGACGCAACCGACAGCCCCGCAATTACAGGAGAGAACGAAGGGTCAGTATGACATAACAGAAGAAGATAGTTCGTATTGTATATGAGTCTACGATGATATCCCCTAAACCCTAAACCCCTAAACTCTAAACCCCTAAACCCCTGAACCCAAAACCCAAAACCCCAAACCCAAAACCCAAAACCCCAAAAACCCAAAACCCAAAACCCTAAAACCCTAAACCCTAAACCCCTAAACCCAAAACCCCTAAACCCAAAACCCCTAAACCCAAAACCCAAAACCCTAAGCTTCTGCTCTGGCGGTTTGCAGCCTCGCTGGCCGAGGACTCCAGGCCCACGAGGTGTGCCGCTAAGAAGGCGTGAGGCCTGAGACGGGCGTGTAGGGTTTAGGGTTGAGGGGT
>CAJNJA010091264.1:0-19747 GCA_905231915.1 Symbiodinium necroappetens
TACTACTACTACTACTACTACGACGACTACTACTGCTACTACTACTACTATTGCTGCTACCACCACTACTGCTGCTGCTGCTGCTGCTACTACTACTACTACTGCTACTACTACTGCTACTACCACTACTACGACTACTACCACTGCCACTGCCACTGCCACTACAACTGCCTGTCACGGCCACTGCCACTGCTACATTTGCTGCGACAGCAGGACCAATGGATCAGGGCTTTAGTGGTTCACTCTGTGGTTCTCGGAACCCATGTGTAAGTTAAGCTTGGGGCGTGCGGTTCTCCTGGTTGATTCCGCAAGCGCATCTTCCCTGCTTCCATGCAGGCGGTGCTGAATTCATCGTGTTGCACATGCTCTCCGAACAGGCCGCCGAACAGGTGATGGACAAGCACTAAGACAGTGCAGCGCTGCGATCGTGGCGCGTCGTTCCCTCTGTATGAAGCCAATGACACTGAAGCATGTGCTGGTGGCACTCGAAAAGGAAAGAAGTGCATCCGCCGATAGAAGCAACACCTTTAGGCCTCGACCCGTTAGCACAAAAGGCAGCCCTCCTAGCTGCCAGTGTGGGTCTTCGAAGATCGTAGGCGAAGTCGAGCTGCTACATGATCCTTAAACCGGAAGTGCTGAACCGCCAATGCTTGACCTCGTACCTGAAGCCCCAAGACCTGACACGACAGGTTTGGACTGGGTTTTGCATTTGTGCTGCATCTGGCCGCGCCGTTGATTGCCAAGGTGTCCGAGACTGAACGCTACCTTTAGATAAAAGGTCCTAGGTCCTAAATCGTGAGCACTGAACCTTAAATCCCGATGATTGCGATTCCCTGAACCACATAAGCCGTGAGCACAGAACCTTCTCACAAGATCAATGGCCTCGTATCTAAACCCAGCTAATACATGTGATTACAGCTACTTTGCCATGCACTTTTTCCCAGAACCAGACTGAACTTTACACCGAGGGTAATCCGGGATCCGCTGCAGGGGTACGGACCTCATCCACTACTACGCAAGCATGACAACCACACCCTTTACACCCAACCCCGCCCTCTCATGTGTAACCCTTGCACGTGCTCCAACCATGGGTGCACAGCGACTTGCCTGCCGCAGACAATTTCTGTCCTAGGATGTTGCACGCCTCGGGGATCCTGGTGAGTACCCAGCACAAGGATATGGCCTAGAGTAGGGCTTGGGGTTCTGGCGTTGGAGGTTTGATACGGATTCTAAGAAGCGCGTTGCCAAGAGTCATGGCATGTCGCTTTCCGCTTCACACCCTTTTATGAAGGTCCTTAACTTCCGCAGGAAAGTAGATACTGTAGATGGCACAGCATAGAGATCACGGTTAGGCGGGGTGGTTCAACAAGCCGGAAGGCTAAATCAGACCGATTGCTGATCTTGTTTCACAACATTTGTTTCAAAAGATGTTTGACAGAAACGGCGAAGCTTTATAGTGAAATATCCTACCCTAATCCACATTTGGAGTCTCCTCTGTGATTGAAGGAATTCTCCATGCCAAACACTACGACTTCGGACTCAGTGTGTGCTTTTCAGTCCACGACACTGTGCCAAAGCATGATGTGTATGGTGCTTAACAGACATGTTTGCAGCAGAAGCCACACCAGATCCCCTCAAAGGCTTTGGACTAGGATAAAATGGCGACGCTGTGGCAAGTGAAGCAGCACCCTAAACTAAACCTTACTCAAGTCGGCCAAACTCTTGGGGGTGGTGGCAGAAAACCCTAAACCCAAACTAACCCTAAACCCTAAACCCTAAACCCTAAACCCAAACTCTATAGCAAGTATCAGTGCTTCTGGCCGGATTCCCGGCCTCAGCTCAGGGGGCTTGCGGCACTCCACTGTGTGTTTTTGTTTAGGGTTTAGGGTTTGGGGTTTAGGGTTTTAGGGTTTAGGGTTTAGGGTTTAGGGTTTTAGGGTTTTAGTGTCTTAGGGTTTAGGGTTTTAGGGTTTAGGGTTTGGGGTTTAGGGTTTGGGGTTTGGGGTTTAGGGTTTAGGGGTTTAGGGTTTTGGGGTTTAGGGTTGTGTGTTTACTCTTGTGGCTAGCCTATGTCCGCCTGTCCAGGCCGACTCTACCTGTGAACCCAGGGGCAAGTTTGGGGTTTAGGGTTTTAGGGTTTTAGGGTTTAGGGTTTTAGGTTTTAGTGTTTTAGGGTTTTAGGTTTTAGCGTCTTAGGGTTTTAGGGTTTTAGGGTTTAGGGTTTAGGGTCTTGGCTTCACTTGTTGCCAGAGGTACCTCTTTCATGCATAGTTTGGAGGCGCTGCTTCTCAAGGCCCTAAACCCTAAACCCTAAACCCTAAGCCCCGAAGTCTTCAATGCCCGAGGCACAACCTCCCGCCTCTGACGCGTTTGGCAATCTGCAGCTGGAGCCTTTGTGAAAAGGGCCTTTTGGGGGGTTAAATCCTCAAGAAGTAGTGCTAGTCTTCTTCGCAGAGACAGAAGAAACCGGAAAGAAAAGCAACGTAGTGCCGGGCCGATCGGAGCCAAAAGTCCGAAAGCGCAGGATCACTCGAAACCGGGAGCTTACAGCTTTCGCTGTCGTCGTGAGGCCCGCAGAAATTTCGAGTTCAGCCCAAAGCCCAATCTCGGCTCTGAACATTAACTGCTGCTCCTTTGAGTTACTCTACTACTTCGGAGGTTCGAGGGTTTAGGGTTGTTTAGGGTATACAAGGTTAATAAATTAGTACGTTTTTGGATTTTTTGTAAAAAGTTTTCGTTTGTAAGAGAGCTTTGCGGCAGTAGGCCTGCAGGGAGCAGCTATGAAGTGCAGGAGACACGTACTCTGCCCGGGACCTTGTATGCAGCGTCAGGTTGCAAGTAACATGAACCCAGGTAACGCTGAACACTTTGTGACGGCTGAATTACTACGTCCTCTAGGTCGATATGTAATACATACACACTCTAGACGATTTAACTTCAATGGGCTTCGACTGAGGCGCAGCAGCTGTTTTGCTGCCCTTCTTCCGGCGCTTGGGTTAGGCTCTCAGAACAGGAGCAACCCTAAACCCCAAAACCGCAGCTTTAACAACAGGATCAAGGAACCCCACCATCCCTGAAAAGAGGGTCACCTGAAAAAGAACATCGGTTTTCATGTCAGGACTGTGAGGGTTGGCTTCAAGCTGGAACCCACCGGGTAAAGTCAATCAAACTAAAATAAATGTGGCCTCCAAGAAAAGAAACCGGTGTTTGATAGTTTCTGAGCAGGACTTGGATTTATCATCAATACCGCGTGCTTTTCTTGACTCGGGGGTTTAGGGCTTGGAGTATTCCTGGTTTTAGTGGGCGGAGGTTCCCCAGATACACACTAACGGCATGTCGGCTCTGGAATCCACGTGGGAACCCGTACAGTTCAAGTCAGTGAGCATATCTGTCGCCAGCATCTGCAATCGAAGAACTCGAGCATGTAGGCTAGCGGCTAGCCAACCCCTAACCCCTAAATCTTCTAAACTCTAAAATCCTAATCTAAGCCTTAAACCCTAAATCTTAAACTCAACCCTAAACCCCAAGCCCTAAATCCTACAGGTCGCCCCAAGCCCCTATTACGAAGTCACGCTTTGTGTGTTGAATGCCAGTGGTACATTTTTGGCTTGTGGCTTTGGGTTTCCCAGAGAACCCAATATACCATAATTAAGGAATATACCTGAAACTATAGGGGCCTTAATGTTATGATTTAAGGCATATTCCTTGGTTAAAGGGTATTGGGTTCTCTGGGTTCAGGGTTCGCCAGCACCCAATTAAACTCCCTTCATTAAGGGGGCTGCTTGAAGCTCTCTTGGCCTTCTTCTGGTTGGCTCTTAGGACTTTAACCTTTTTGGGTATCTAGAGGAAATATTAGGAAGTATACGCTAAAAGTTTAACTTTTCGGAGGGGTGCAGAAGTCAGCCAAGCTATAATCGAATAAAACTCGCAACACTGCTCCGCAGCATGCCGTAAACCCTAAACTCTAAACGATGCATGCGGTGCTCTGCCCAAGCCGGTGTGAGCCAGTTCGGCCCAAAGCGGTAAATTGTGGCCGGCCAAATTTTTGTCAAATTTTGGGCTCGATTTGGAGGTTTCCGGCAAATGTGGGTTTCCGGGCCAGATTTCTGCAACTTTGGGGGTGTCCACCCCGATTTTGGTGCTTTCTGCCGTAAATTTGGGCGCTTCATGCCACATTTCAGCAAAGTTTGGTGTTTTTAACAGAACTCATGGGTTCTCGTCAAGCTTTCGGCATCTTTTGACGTTTCCAGCCAAATTGAAGCCAATGTAGAGAGGAGATGAAAGGAGGAGCAGGCAGATTTCATAGTTTTTTTAAAGGCATTTGAGCAGATTTGGTTGTTTCCGAGCAAGTTTTCGTGTTTCCGGCCGAATTCGGTAGTTCGGCTAGTTGGGGCACCCGACGTTTCAGAAAAAATTAAGGATCTCTGCAATTGCTGATTTACCCCAAGCTCTTTGGCCATGCTGTACTGCCGTGCCACGCAAAATGCTTGTGTGGTTTACATCCAGCATCGAAACAGATTTGCCTTGCTGGTTGATTAAAGGTTTAAGAAATTGGCTTGAATTCCAATTTGGTTTTTCTGATAATGAAAACCCTCAAAATGCTGCGCTGGGTTCAAGGGCGCCGCCCCTAAATGTTTAGGGTTTTGGGTTGTCAGGGAGAGCCCCTGTGCCCCTTGATTACTGTAGATCATGCTGGAATTGTTATACTGACTTATAGAATAATGCGTAATGCGTTCAACGTTCCCTGTGGGCTTTTCGCAGGGTTATCGAAAACACGGAGACTAGTGGTTTCGAAGTTAGGGCAAGGTTCAGGGTCCAAGGGAACTGCTCCTAAACCCCACCCTTTATGGGTTAGGGTGCAGGATTCATGGAAGAAATTTAAGGTCTAGTGTCTTGAAATGTTATGGCTACTTTCTGATTCTGGCAGCAGGCACCTTTCCTGTACAGACACCCAAGCCCGAAATGCTCCCCGCTTGTTCATGAGGGTCTCGGCTTCCGGGGCTTAAGTTTAAAGAATTACCAATACTACTTTGGGGGTTCCTTACTATAGCTATAGTATGATATACCCCAGCAACCCCCTGTTCGAATTATTAAGGCTCCTACATTAGAGTAGAGTATAGCACACCCCCCAAACCCTATGCTAGTTATTGAGGTTGTTGTGGTATGGATGCTCGCAATGAGGTGATGTGCCTGCCCAGGGTGCAAGAAGCATCCGTCAGATACAGCTGACTTCGGAGCAGGCGCCTGCTCGTTGTAAGGGTTTAGGGTTTAGGGTGTAAGAGTCACCAGGGTTTCGGGGTAGATTTTTATGACTGTTATATATCGGGACTAGAACAGGAGACTTCAGAAGTGTAGTACAGTGCGACCGCAAGGTATGCTTGCATTTCTTGGGGCTTGTCCTGCTGATGCAGTCATACTTCAGAGTGCAGAGCATCCAGACTCTTTGGGTCAGGTGACACCCTAACGTAGAGGCTGAGTAGACAACCTTTAACCTTTTGGGGCTTACATAATCCTACCATAATTCGAAAGGTTAACCTTGTTTGAGCTAGGGTACTCAGCCCCTAAGCTAATTTCACAAGACCTCAGCTCGAAACTCCACCAAGCGCCCTTAAACCCCAAACCCTAAACCCTACACCTTAAACCCTCCGCTTCTACTGCAACGGGCATTCTCCCGTGGCGGGGTTGCCGACTCCTTTGCCCTCCGGGTCGAGTCATGTGGTGGAAGATGACAGCTTCTGCTTTGATGCACAGCCTGCAGCCTAGTGAGACTGGAACGCATCAATGCTCTTGGCACCCACTTCGCCGACCTTGCAGTCATTGAGGACGGGGAATGCGGCGACGCTGAGCTACAACGCAAACATGTTCAGTGGTGTTTTGGGGGGCTGGACGTCACGCTCCAGAATGCCCTGCACACCCTCGACCTGCGAATCGCACGGGGTGGCACTACCTGTTGAACTTGCTCGGGGCGAAGTTGTGCAGTTTTGCCATGCGACGGTGGTGACGACGGCCGCGCACCTTCCTCATCATGATGCACAACCGCCGTGAGGATGCCTTGCTTGATCCGGAGACCTTGCCCGGGCATGTTTACGTGAGGCGACAGTTGGTCCTCGAAATCCTCCGCTACCTCCGCCTGGCGAAGTTCCTCCAGTGCCGTGACCCCTTCCTGATGATGAACGTGAAGGGGGCGATAGCCGAAGTCAGCTCGGCGCAGAGCCCTCCCTAAGCTGAAATAGGGAAGCCCTCAGCACCCCGCGGTTCAGAGGGCTCTGCGCCTGCTGCCTGTTGTCAGTCATGGAAGCATTCTGAATTCTGGGCCCACCGCTAGATGGGGTACCCAGATCTTCTAAAATTAGAATATGTTTCAAATCATATCAGGGATCATACGGTGATTTGAGGTCTATTTCCGAATTAAGGGATACTTTAAGATCGGTGTACATGATCCAATAAAGGGGCCCATCTCAAGCTTCTTCCCTTCGTTCCCCGTGGCGCCGATAGGTGCATGGCAGCTACTTTACCAACCGCCAATCAATGCCACGACCTCTGCAGAATCGGGGGCATTGGGCTGATGGCCCCAAAAAGCTGTAGTGTTTGGGCTGAGCACCCTCATTTTGCAATTGTGCGGCTCTGTTGCAGTCCTTGTGCTGAGGCTTAGTTGGAGTTCGATCAAGGTTTTCGGTTTCTAGGTCGAGGCTCACAGCGTGTAAGCCGCTGCAAGCCTAGCATACATCGTGCATTCTGAGTTGGTGAGTGCAGCCACTCTTCGGGCTGCTCGAGCCGACATGGGCGTAGTTCTCTAAATTAGGGTCCCTTTTAGGGGCCTCTTTATAAGGGTGCCGTACTATATTGTGGACCAAAAAAGGGACCCTAATTTAGAGAGCTACCCATGAAGTGCTGGCCTTCAGGGGCTCCAACCATCCTTGAAGATGCCCGGCCCCTTCGAGGATACGAGCAAAAAAGCTGACGTTCTCTGAGTCATTCAGGGTTTCGACAACCCGACTCTCAAATGAGGGGCGCTTACATCAGAGCCTATGTATCAGGATCCGTAGAGAGGTGCCGCTAAGGCTGTAGTAGTTCAAGAGTTAGGTATAAATATTTCCTAAGGCCTAGTGAGGTTACTTGGCAAAAGATACTTGCATTGAGTGACTTGGCGAGTTTATGCCACACCATAAACCCTAATAAGTGGACCTTAAAGCCTAAACCCTAAACCCTAAACCCCTAAACCCCTAAGCACAGCCTCATCAGCAGCGCGCCCAGGCGTGGCTCTGGGGCCGCTGCGGCACCCTGACAGCAAGTGAGATGGGAGTTTGGGGTTTAGGGTCATAAGGTTTACATGCTTTTACGACTTTTCGGCTTCAGGTTTGGCTTTCAGAATTTCGGGTTCGGGGTTGTGGGGTTCGGGTTTTAGGCTTTTGGGGTTTGGGGGGTTTCCGTTTAGTTTTTGGGACACGGGGATTTGGATGAGCCCTTGTCTTACACACCCTAAACCCTAAACCGTAAACCCATGTGTCTAAGCGCAGAAGTCGCAGGACTCGAGAGGCAGGCGGTTCGAGCGACAGACTCCACATCGCTCCAACAAGAAGCTCCAAGCACGTAGTTTAGGGTTTAGGGTTTAGGGTTTGGGGCGTACAGGAAGTGCTACATGCTGCGCCTAAATCAACCTCAAACCTTCTTTTGAAGCCCTTACTCGTTCAACCCTTAGGCGCTAAACCCTCAATCACTCTTGGCGTGAGAGTTCTAGACCCTAAATCCTGAACCTAAATCAAAGCGAGCGCTTGCACAGCCAAGCTTGGGGTTGAGGACTCGGCTTCTTGGTTTCTTCTAGTTTGTTGGAACTTCGCGGCCTTAGGGATCAGGATTGAGGGCCGGGGGTGCTAGGTTTTCCCATACGGGACTTTCCGAAAATTAGGGTACCTTATTTTGGGGTCCTTATATTTAGGGTACTATATTAAATAATTAGGGTCCCCTATTTTCGGAAACCCTCACATATAAGATCAGTACTGAGCTTCAAGAACCAGTTGGGTGAAACATCGCCAAAAATGTACCCAGAGAACCCAATATACCTTAATTAAGGACTATACCTTAAATTATAGGAGCCTGATGAAGATTATGCTTTAAGCTATATTTCCTTAATTAAGGGGGTATTGGGTTCTCTGGGTATGCCCAAAGCCATGTCCTATGAAGCTCCGTGCTTCGCCTCTCCTACTCGAGGTTCCTCTTCAGGGCGTTTAGGGTCTCGACCTTCGGAGTTTGGGTTTCGTGTTGAGGGCCCAAAAGTATGTAGAATAATAGCTTTTATGGGTTTTGGGCCATTATTTTACCTACTTTTGGGGGTTTAGGTAAACACTAAGCAGTTTCGGTGGACCCTCACGCCACTAATATTGTAGATTTCAACAGTTTGTGAACTCTGTAGGAGGGCAGGTTGGTTATAGTGAGGCTACATCGCTTTTGTGGACTGCGGCATCAGTGCTTCCTCCAAAATCCGACGTCATATTCCTACTATATTCCTACCCCCGGTAAAAGAAGCAGGTCGAGTTTCGATGGTATTTCCTGGACGATGCAGCCGCAGGCGCCACTCTCGACCCTAAACCCCAAACCCTAAACATGAATCAATGAACCTTGTTTTCCAATCCCAACCCCCTACCGCCAACGCACGGAACCCTTATTCTCCTACCCCGACCCGGAAATGTTGAACGCTGAATCCCTGCAGCCCTAATCGTTCCAGTCAGCATGCTGTTTTCTTGAGTGCACACTGAGCCACACCTCGAGGCCGGAGACTTTAAGTTCTTTTAACTAAAGGCCGGTTTAGGGTTTAGGATTTAGGCCCCCTCTGCGGTCTGAAGCTCTCAAGAATGGACGTGTTCTCGTTTCTACGTTTGTCTCTGGCTCAGGGCTTCGAGGTGTTCGGGATTTAAGACTACTTTGGGGTTCGAGGGATTAAGCGGTTTAAGGTGCTGGACACAGCCCAAGACCCCATTCCCGATCTACGTTTCAGCAGGTGACACAAATCGTCCTAACCTGGACGCGAAGCCCTCGCAAGAAGTGTTCTGCCCCCCAAAGCCGCTAAATCCTAGGTTGGTAAGTATTTCGGCCCCTACATTAGTCTATATGGTTGTCTTGGCTATCTCGCATCCTCCGGTCAGGGAGACGCCCCCGCGGCTGGAAAGAAGGATTTACGTTTCGGGGACCCTAGCACTAAAACCTGAACCCTAAACCCTTAACCCTAAACCCTAAACCCTAACACAAAAAGCCTGAACTTCATTCGGATGTAGGAATGCTGGTTGGTCTGAACTTCGAGAAGAGTCCTCCAACAAAAAGAAACACCCTAAACTTTAGGGTTTACAGTTTAGGGTTTAGGCTTCTAAACCCTAAACCCTAAACTTCATGCGGAGGTGTGCCAGTCGGAAGTGCTTTCCGAACACGTCTTGTGGCTCTCGACGCGCAGGCCGTCATTTGGGCCCTTTTGGGATCCGGAATTCAGGAACTCAGGCATTCATGCATGAGACTACATACCGTTATGTACATAAGAACTTATGTATCTATGTGTGTAGGTTGACACACACATATATGTACATACATATATGTATATGTATATGTGTATATATATATATATACGCACACATACACATGCACACGCACACAGCACGAGGTATTTTGCCATCGACATTGACGATGCGTGTCGAACAAGAAACGGCAGCCCTCAAGTGTTCTGAGATTTTTTTACAGGTTTCGACAGCTGGACTTGCGCAGAGATACTTAGGATAGTATCTAGATTCTAGACACAGTCTGCTCTACCGGAAGCCTAAACCCTAAACCCTAAACCCTTGAGACTCATAGCAGGTGGCGTCCTTGAACCGTGTGGCCCAGTGCAGATGCCCAAAACTCCAAGATTCGGCTCTGAGGTGTCCCCAGAGAACCCAATGCCCCTGAATTAAGGAAGATACCTTGAATCATAATATCAAGGCCCCTATAATTTAAGGTATATTCCTTAGTTAAGGGGTACTGGGTTCTCTGGGTCCTACCCAAAGCTGTTGAAGAGGGAGTTTCCAAAACGATGAGGGCCTGAGTCGAAGGAACCCTACACCCTGAACCCTGAACCCTAAACCTCTGAACAAGGAAAGCCTAAACCCTAAGCTTTATAAACCCCTAAAGCCTAAACCCTAAACTCTACACCCCAAGCCCGAAACCCCTAAAGCCTAAACCCTAAACTCTACACCCCAAGCCCGAAACCCCTAAAGCCTGAGCTCCTAAACTCTACACCCTAAGCCCTAGACTCCTAATCCCCTCAACTTTAAACCCTAAGCCCTCAACTCCTAAACCCCGAAGCCCCTAAACCCCTAAACCCCTGGACTCTACACCCTAAGCCCTAAACCCTTAACCCTAAACCCTATAGCACCCTTTAAAGGAAACCTAGGACCCCTATAGATCCCTTTAAAGGAACCCTAAACCCCTAAAGCCAACACGCCAGGGCCGACCCGGGAAGCCTCTACCTCGGCTGGCGGCTTCGTACCCTTAAAAAGGGGCTGAGTAGGGGTTTTAGGGTTTAGAGTTTAGGGGTTTGGGGTTTAGGGGTTTTAGGGGTTTAGGGGTTTAGGGGTTTAGGGTTTAGGGGTTTAGGGGTTCAGGGTTTAGGGGTTTAGGGTTTAGGTAACCTTCAACCTTTTTGGCCTTATATACTCTGATACTCTCAGCGTCATCCCTAAACCCTAAACCCTTCGACTTAAACGGTTCACCTTTTGTTGGGTTAGGATACTCAGCCCCTAAGCCTACCCTTAAAGCGGGCTGGAACGAGGATTAAGGCCCCAACGTCGCCGGAGCCTCATTTCGAATCCGTAAGCCCTAAATCCCAAACCCCAAACCCCAAACCTTAAAATCCGAAACCTTGGGCCCCTAATCTTACACTTCAAAACCCTAAACCCCAAACCTCAGAATCCTAAACCCTAAATCGGGGTGTTGTAGAGCATCCCGCAAGGGGCCTTGCGGTTGATGTGTAGGAGTCGAGATTAGGAGTTTGGGGTGCAAGGGACGCACAAAAGCCCAGAGGTCTGACCACTTGGGCTTTTTCTAGGCTTTTGAGCGGGTTACAGGGTTATATATATTTATATATATGTATGTATGTATGTATGTATGTATGTACGTACGTACGTACGTACGTACGTACGTACGTATGTATGTATGTATGTATGTACGTATGTACGTACGTAGGTATGTATGTACCTATGTATGTATGTATGTACCTATGTATGTATGCATGTATGTATGCATGCATGTGTCTGAACAAGTAGCAAACATATTCCTGTAGAATCTCTGTGGAACTACCTTTTCGCATACTCCAACACCCTGTTCTTTTTGTCAAGGTCTTTACATGCATCATCCTGCCTCGACGTGTTCCGGGTGCAGGGTCTTGAATCAAGACCATGGTCTTGAAACCTCGATCAGTTGATGATGCTAATAATCTGCTAGTTCTGATGATGGTTCTTTTTCCTTGTGCCTTCTTGATAATGCTTATGATTTCCACTTTGGCTTTGGTAAACAACCTTCAAGGGAATGGACACCCAAGCCGGGACTAGTACGTTAACATTTGGGTTGTCGGTGTCGGGTTCACAGAAATTTGATTTTGCGGCGTCGGGTTTAGTGGCTGAGTGGAAAGTACCCAGCAGAAATAATTTATCTTTGTTATTCTGATCGCTTTTATTCGGCTTCTTCTCCCTCTTGTGTTGCAGCAAGGGGGATGCCGGAGATTCTCGCTTGTATGTTCAGTGTTACCACTTTCGGAGCTTGACGACTTTTCGTAAGCACTTAAAGGGGGATAAGCTCGTCCCGTTGGTGTTGTGAAGGGTACACATGTTCATGTGTGCCGTTTCAGGTGTGATGGCCTGCGCGTGAACGTCAGCCAGAAGCCGAGAGCCTGCAGGTCTGAAAGGGCCTGCCGAATCCGACAGTCCCAAGCCCAAGTCCTATATCCTCAAAGAGGTTTAGGGTTCAGGCCTTATCAACATCCCTAAGTTTTAGGACATTTTCAGGTGGGTGGTTAACCGTTATAGGAGCCTTATAGAAGGTCTATATACCTTATAGATGCCTTATAGAAAGAAGCCTTATATGCCCTAAACTCCCCACCTGTAGTTTCCCTCAATAAGTGTCCATGCAGGATTATGCCGGACCCTAAACCCTAAACCCTAAACCCGGAAACCCTAAACCCTAAACCCGGAAAAGCCTAGACCGAAGCTTTAGGTTTCGATGCTTACGGGACGGTGAAGCCGGTGTTTTCCTTATGGTAGAACCCAACGGAGCTCCTAAGGATCTCCATTATAGAGGCATGCTTAAACCCTAAACCCTAAACCCCTAAACCCCTAGGGTTTAGGGTTTAGGGTTTAGGGTTTAGGGTTTAGGGAACCCCTAAAGCTTAAGCTTATGATGATTCAATTAATTACGGCCTCTGGGCCTCCCTCAGAATGCAAGAGTCAGGCCCAGGAGCTTTGAAACAAGATGCCTGAATGGTGCGGCGCTGGTAGTATTCTTCGTTATGGCTCCTTTCCTTTACGCTAGTACTTGTATCATATACCCCAAAACCTGGCCACCCCAAAACCCTCGTCTATCATAGTCTCTTCTAGCATAAGGCCTCTATATACTTTCTATGGAGCAGGAATCCCCTACCCCTCGCTGCGATAGAGGCGTGCTACAGAGATTTCGGGTTTAGGGTTTATGCTCAGGGCTTGGGATTTAGGGTTTAGGCTTCAGGGTTTGGGGTTTAGGGTTTAGGGTCTATGCTTCAGGGTTTTTAGGATTCCAGAAGTTCGTACTTTCGTTGTACGCAGAAGGCACAGGCCTTCTGCTTAGATGCTAACGAAATCACGGGACCGACAGTCCTAAGGTTTAGGGTTTAGGGCTTAGGGTTTAGGGTTTAGGGTTGAGTGATACCTTGCTCCTGATTTTCACACCTCTTCATGCTAAGCCCCAAACCCAGACCCTACGCACGAAGCCCTAAACCCAAACTTAAGGAATCGCCGTTCACCTACCACGGTGGGTGGCGCTAAGCACAGCCCACTATAAGCCTGAATACGCAAACATACTATTCCGCACGGTAGCACAAACCAAATTAGTAAGGCCCCGATTGTAGGCAGACCCGCAATGTCGGGACGCCCGGTCTGCGAGGGCGAAGGGCGATTGGACAAGGGGCGACAAAGCCAGATTGCCTAAACCGTAAACTCTGAGACCAAGTCTTAAACCCTAAACTCCAAGCCTAAAGACCCCTAAGCCGTTACACCAAAGTCTTAAACCCTAGGCCCTAAGCCCTAAAACCCCTTAAGCCCTCACACCAAGTCTTAAACCTTAAGACCCTAAGCCTTCGTCCCTAAACCCGAAAACCAAGGCCTCTACGATGTTTCAGCCAAAGGACCAAAAACACCTCGGGCTCCGTATCCTCACTAGATTATACGGGAGCCCGGAGCCCTATTCTATTTATTCAGAAACCCTAAACCCTAGACCCAGACCCTAGACCCTAGACCCTAGACCCTAAACCCTAGACCCTAAACCCTAAACCCTAAACCCTATTTAGGCCCCTACATAAAGCCCGGAGCTGAGGCCTCGGTGGAAGTGCGCGGCTTTCGCGGGGCAGCACCCTGAATCGCTGGAATGGCTCTGAGATGGAGTTGAGCATGGAGGACTAGGCTTTAGGGTTTAGGTAGGGTTTAGGGTTTAGGGTTTAAGGTTTAGGGTTTAGGGTTTAGGGTTTAGGGTATAGGGAGGAGCAATTCTTCTGGGCTCTCTGTTTTCCAAAAGAGGGAGATTCAAGATGGCTCCTTTAACAAACAAGGTATTCTCTAGCAGGTTCCTGTGTTGTGGGGGCTTGAGGCTGTGAATGAGGCTTTTGGGATTGCTAGTTTAAAGGCTTAGGAACTGAGTGATTCAAGTCAGGGTCCTTGAGATAGAATCTTTTACAACTAGGATGGTATTCGTTTCTTTATCCCGTACCTATGTATTTACACATAAAGACGACATGGTATGCCACTTTATGCTCAAGGCCTCAGCGTATTGAACGCTTCTAACTTCATGTACATGTTCAAAGGCAAGAACATCCTAGAGACATCCCATAGAACCAGACGGGTGAAGCGCGGGCCCTTAAATATAAGCTCCAGC
This sequence comes from Symbiodinium necroappetens, assembly GCA_905231915.1. Classification (NCBI taxonomy): domain Eukaryota; class Dinophyceae; order Suessiales; family Symbiodiniaceae; genus Symbiodinium; species Symbiodinium necroappetens. The sequence goes on from CAJNJA010091264.1 coordinate 14,134, forward strand.
CCCAAAATCGAAGCTCCGGGTCCTTACTTTTAAGCTCCAAATCCTTATTTAACAAAAAGAAAGAGAAGAAGCTTCTGTGTGCTAGTTCCGACATACATATACCCCGTCGCAGCCTTTAAAAAAACCCTAAAGCCGGACAAGGTTGAGATGTGGGTGGGTGGGTTGGGCGAGCATTGAACGTCAGCACACGTCACAATACGCGCCATGTAGTGGCGTGTGCGGAGCCATGAACAAACCCTAAACCCTACTCCCTAAACCCTAAACCCTAATCGCTAAATCCTAAACCCTAAACCCTACACCCCCAACCTTAAACCCAACGGGTTATTGTAGAACCGACCACCAGGATGGCATTGCGGAGATTGTCGATGTGCAAGTCCTGACGTTAGCTTTTTGGGGCTTCCGGTGTAGTGGGGCATCGGGTTCAGGGTTTAGGGTTAAGGTTTAGGGATTCGGGTTTAGGGTTTAGGGTTTAGGGTGTGTCGACCAAATTTCCGTGGTACGTAGGTGTGTAGGTTTCTGGGGACCGAAGTTTCGCGATGTACGTCCGAGATCTTCAGAACGAAAGTGTTCCGTCATGGACGTGGGGCGCTAAATTACCCACCCGAGAAGCCACCCAGAGCTTCTGTAAAAACCTTAAGTTCTTAAGCGTACCAGAAAATGAACTTTCAATTTCACGGTTAGTTCGTAATGCTTAGCAGCTAGTAACTAGTACAAACGGAAGGTGGCCCTGACCCCTTGGGTGTACAGGGACGCCGGAGGGTTTAGAGCAGGCACACACAAAGAAGGGCGGTGTTTTGCTGCAGAATGTGGCCCCGACCCTTTTGGGCACACACGAGCACTCGAGGGTCCATATTTTGATCCGGGCTGCAAGGCTGACAGGGTTAGGGAATACAGGAAGCTCAAGAGTAGACACACACACACACAAAGAATGGGCATGACCTCGACATGGGCACTCGGCCTATTTAAAACGCACCTTCTACAAGCAGAATTTAGCACGCAAAAATCAAGTCAAATTTTCCGGATCGCAGGAGGGCGGGGGCCAAGGTCCCAGAGGGTTTAAAACAGGCACATACAAAGAACCGCGCTGTTTTGCTGCAGAACGTGGCCCCGACCCCTTGGGCACAGAAGGACCGCGGATGGTTTAAAGCATGCAGACACAAAAAACGGCTTTGTTTTGCTGCAGAATGTGGCCCCGACCCCTTTGGGCACACATGAGCATTTGAGTGTTGGGTTTAGGGCCTGGCAAGAACTGTCTATTATTATCGACAGTACTGTCAATACAGAGTTACTAAGGAATACTTGTATACAAACATGCACCTACCCGTAAATGGCTGTAGATATGTACCATAATGGGATTAGGGTTGACGGTTTAGGGCTTAGGGATTAGGGTTTGGGGTTCATGGTTTAGGGATTACGGTTTAGGGTATGGGGATTTAGAGTGGCTCTTCGTGGGGCTTGAAAGTCCGGAGGGTAGAGTGAAGCTGGCAGAGTTGCGTAATTCTAGCCCTAATTTTGATTACTTTGGATGCACATGGCACTAGGTATCGGCTGAACAACATTTTGTAAGATGTATAAAACAGATGTATAAGGTGCTTAGCATTACCCTTATGATAGACTGTTACTGTATGGGAGCAGTACCCAACTAAAAAACTTAAACCTAAACACTAAACCCTAATCCCGAAACCCGAGACCCTAAGCCCTACGCCCTAAGCCCTTAACCCTAAACCCGAGAGCATGAGATTGGCGACCTCCTTAAGCCCACAACCCTAAAGCCTGAAGCAGCTGACTACACCCCAAAACTCGAAGGCTTAGGGTCTCTGAGTTTCAGGATTTATGGTTCGGACTTAGCTTTCTTGGGGTCAAGGGTTTAGGGTTTCTAGTGAAGAAGGGACAGAGGCTTTTTTTAGGCTTATCGTGTCTACTGATCGGATTTCAAGAGTTTCGACTGTCGGGAAGCATGTGGAATTTGCTGCCGCTGTTCGCATCGTCAGCTCCAGTCGGATCTTAATCGCAGAGTGTCAACAACTTCGATGGCGGGGGGGTCTGCATAATTATGATTGAAATCGCCTTATACTCCCCTTTTAACATCGCTATGACGTGCATCGAAACCGCATTCTAGTTTTCAAAGGGGCGCCACAGCAGACAAAACAACTCCAATACCGCCTAGAAGCGATCGACTTTGGGTTAGTTTTGGGCAAAGGTCTTGAAGGTTACTAGAATGTTATTATACTATATCACGCTATATTATACTATGTTCTATTTTTTACAAATTATACCATATTATACTATATTATATTCTACTAGATTACACTAGATTATACTGCATGATACTACATTCATTATGTCATACTACATTATACTATATTACTACTTTTTTAGATAGGAAGATAATACACTATATTATACTCTCCGGTACTTCACTATATTACATGTTAGTATATTAAAACTTATTATATTGCAATAGGTTCTACTGTATTTTACTGTGTTCTGTTACATTATACCAGACTAAGAGATTGCATGGCTTTGAGGTGGCAGGCTCAAGCCCCTGGACCTGAAATCAAAGTTAAACCAATATACAGGCTTAAATAAGTACCAACACTATTTTGCAGGCTCCTTGCTATATCTGCATTATAATCGACCCCCCAAACCTTATAAGGCCCCCTTAGTACACACCATAACACAACTTCGGTTGAGCGGGGCGAGCCCCATGTCGAAATGGCGAGCTGGTTCTTTGAAGGCACCTGCAGCTTAGAACTGCTGGGTCCAAGCCATGTGGCGGATGTCATTGTCGCAAAGGAAGCCCTATACCCTAAGCTTGAAACAGGGTCTTGGTTTTTGATTTTGTGGGTTTTCAATTTCGGCTTCTGGACTACTTGGAGGTGTGGGCTCGGAGCTCGAACTGGTTCTGCTGTATTTTCACCGAAGGCTCAAAAATCGAAACCCTCAGCGTCGTAAGATCTGAAAACCAGCAAAACCCTTGTATAGCTCGTATACGCCTTCTAATCCGCAGAAACAGCCTGCACAAGGCTTTGTCACCAGCCTTTTCTATGTCTGTAGGTTCTAGGATTCAGCTGCCTCCTGGCACCCTAAAAAAATTACCCTCAGAGCCCCATAAACCCTTAATTAAGCAATATACCTTAAACTAAAAGGGGCTGAATATTATGATTTACGGTATATTCCTCGGTCAATTGGGCTCTCTGGGTCTCGTGCGCAGTGCTGGGCACTCCTGCGCAGTGCGACAGTGCCAGTCTTCGGGGAGGATTCTCTTTTTTTGCAGGGATCAGCATCTCTGCTTCCCTTCGTAAATGGATTGCCGTCGCAGCTTACCATCCCAGAACCCCAAACCCTCAAACGAAAACCCAAAGCCCACGTTTCCGCCGCCGCCTGGCTCAAATAGCTTTGGCAGCATGCTCCGCCGTAGTTTGGCATTGTTCCTGCTGGGATGGGCTGCGGCCAAGCGCATTCAACAGGACCGGCCCAATGTGATTACATAATCCGGGATGCGTAGTAAGGCCCATAAGCTGCTGGCAACAATGAGGGGTTTCAGATTTGCTGTAGGGCTTTAGCAGGGTTGGTGGTCTAGTGTAATCATTTTTGCCACGAAGTCACAGAGGCCGATGCGTCTGCGAACTCCTTGGGAACACTTACATCAGATCCTGATTGCATCACGACCGACAATGTGACTGAGCTCTTGTTAAGGAAGTTTGTTTAAGTACGCCAGCTTGGGATAAGATTGTAGATACTGTGGTTTTGGCTTGGGGTTTAGGGTTTAGGGAGTTAGATAGTAGATACTATGGTTTTGGTGATGGTTACTTAATCCAAACTTCTTACTGCCCTAAGCCTTAAACCTGAACCTTCAACCCTTAACCCTCAACCGTCAAGGTGACGATACCAACGGTTCAGGAGGCCGAATCTCTGAAAGATGTTCCTGGGCTTAGAGTTTGTTTTGGCTGAAGCTCGGATCTGCTTTTGGGTTTATGTAGAGGTTACGGTTCAAATCTTCACTCCCTCTAGATGAGCTCATGAGCTTAAGAAATGCTTACGCAATCCGTGAATGGGCCCAAGAGGGCTACAGAGAGCAATAAGCTTTCGGCGCTTAGGGGATGCTGCGAGTGTAGGGTCCAACTGGGATGCCATCCCTAAACCTTCATGTGCACCATACTGAAGCCTCGTCTTTGGTTTTTGAAGGTTAGAGGTTTTAGGTTTTGTTTTTTAATGGTGGGGTTTAGGGTTTAAAGTCTAGAAGTTTCGAGTGCAGCGTCCAGGATCCGGGGTCTCGGCTTAGGTCTTTGGCGTTGTTTGCCAGGCTTGGGATCCTAGCCCCAAATAAGGCTCTCGCCAAGCTCCACCAGTCATCTGCCGGTGACCTTTATGGTATCGGTCCTGCAGAAGAGCCCATTGCATCTCTCGCAATTCGCTTCGCTATGTTGGCGTATGGTCGCAACGATGGCCACGGCTCCCCGGTAATCGATTTTGCAGGCTAAAGCAAAGCTTTAATCTTTCGGTCTAATCGTTCGCTTTTACATATAAAACCTGACATTCCACAACCTGGACAGCTAAGGTTATTCTGTTCGGGCTTTCACTTTTGGGAACGACACGGAAATCTCAATGCTCGTGTTCCAGTTTAAGAGTTGGTTTCATACCAATGGCAGTACTGATGATGCCGCACATCTGGTGGCATACTTGGTCAAAGTTAAAGGTGGGGTGGGTGTAGTTCTCAGTTACAAAGGATCCACGAACAGGAAAGACTGGCAAGCAAACCTGGACAGTAAGCCGGACCCCTTGTTCCGCGACAGTCCTCTAAATCTTTTGCAGCCTCGCGACAGTGTGCTTCCAAATATTTTCAAGCATGCGCATGTGGAAGTTCATCATGGCTTCAAATGGCATAAAGCCTCCCTGGACTGGCGCATGGGCTTGTTCATGATGGAGCCAGTGACGAAGATATTGACCTCGTGGGGTGTCCCAGAAAGTGCGCTCCACCGCCCCTTCAAAGAGTTTCTTTACTCTGGTACTTTGGCTCTTTTATGGCAAACGACTCGCCAAGTTTGCGTTAAAAGTTATAAGGATGTGAAGCTGTTGCGCGTCTCTTTGCATGACAAGAGAAGAGCTTCTTTTCAGCCAGGTGCGTGGAAGTGGTGCATAAGCATCGGACATAGCTTGGGTGGTGCAATGTCCTCTATGGCTGCTTTGGACATTGCTGTTGACAGCGGGAGCTCACAGGCAGATGGGGTGGTGTTTGTGCAGATGGTGAGGGCGCTTAGGATGTGTGCTGTCGGTCAGGTTTTGTTGATTTGCTTGGTTTGTGGTGTCAGTGGAAGCGAAATTTCGTGAGGTGCTCGTATGCAGCTTAGCCGTGCCGTACCACGATTTTACGACCTTTCTTTAATAAGGCTGGGGACCATGAGTTCAAGTTCAGGGTCTGCGAGGAATTCTGGTTTGGATTTGCTTGTTGTGGCTTGAGGATCGAGTTTCATCTTATCCACAACCCCCTCCTACTACTACTACTACTACTACTACTACTACTAACTACTACTACCACTACTACTACTACTACACCACTACTACTACTACTACTACTATTACTACTACTACTACTACTACTACAACTACACTA
>CAJNJA010091275.1:1149-19498 GCA_905231915.1 Symbiodinium necroappetens
TGGGCACGGTTTTTCTGGCTTCGGATTTCTGGGCAGGGTTTTTCGGACTCGGTTTTTTGAACTTCGGATTTTGGAACACGGTTTTTTGACTTCGAGGCTACGGGATAGGGTTTTTGGGATATGGTTTTTTGGATCGGGATATGGTTTTTCGCGATTCTTGTTGATGTCGATATGCACGTTATAAGTTTAGGGGTTTAGGCTTTAGGCTTTAGGGTTTAGGGTTTAGGGTTGAGGACCAGGCTTAACTGATCGAGGAGCAGTCCACACACCCCCAGCCCCCGAAGCGCAGCACACGAAATCCAGTGGAATCCGGAGTTGAAGCAACCCTCGACTCCCGAGACCCTAAGCCCTAAACTCTGATCCCTAAACCCTAAACTCTGAGCCCTAAACCCTAAACGCTGAGCCCTAAACCCTAAACTCTAGACCCTAAACCCTAAACTCTGAGCCCTAAACCCTAAACCAGAAAGAAGAGAAGAGGAGGGTGTAGAGTGGAAGTCTTTCTGCGGTGCAAGACACGCGCAACCCCAAGCTTTGAGCTCAGGACTCTACGTTGAGCTGTTGGGGATTTTTAGGGTTTAGGCTTCAGTTTAGGGTTTAGGGTTTAGGGGTTTAGGGTTTAGGGTTATGGAGGCTTGAGGAGTTGAGGGAGTTGCCGTCTTCTTAGAAGCTAGGCCCTGTTTTTTTCTCATCGTTTGGGATGAGAGATCTTTTTCGCGAGAGTGAGTGGGCATGTAGGGTGTGGTTAAGGGGGGGGGTTTAGGCTTCGAATCTGCTTGGCGCTCAGCCAGAACTACGGTGGATGATATAAATCCTGCATGACCCATAATAAAGAGTATACCATAATTCCCGCAGTTTAGGGTCCTTAAGGTAATGCAGGATTTAGATCATCAACAGTAGGATCCCTGAACGTGCAACCGTGCTCAAGAGCAAAGGCCCTCATTGCGGCAAGGGCTCGTCGGCGCCGGCCATCCGCGCGATGTGTGCCTTGCCACTCAAAGCTCCGCTTCGAGGTTTGATGTCGTAGTCTTGGGTTCAAGATCGGAGACGGAGCAGAGTCCGAAGACATGAGCAAGCAGGTTTGGGGTGTTCCTTATGCTAGTGTGCTTCCGTGTTGATATGTGGAGCCTTGCAGGTAACAATGCATGGGCCTTGAATAACTTCTCTGGGGCCCCTCTAGTACTCACGGTGTTGGGATCCCCCCCCACCCCGCCAGTCTCCATCCGAAGCACTCCAAGTCCATGTCTGGCAGCAGTCCCTGCTTAAGGTCAGAGGTCCCCTCCCCTCAAGAGATACCCCCTTCCCGAGGCCCCTGCGCCTGCAACGTCACTTGCGACGATTCCTGCGCCTCGGGCCTGAAATGGCTGGAGACTGGCAAGCCGAACACAGATGGCGTCGCGGGTTTGAAGCACATGGCAGAGGCGCGCAGGTAGCAGACGGAAGCGGAGATAGCATCTTGTCGCCTTCTTTTGCAATCGGTCTGTCTCTACCGCTCCTCCTCTTCTCTTTATCTCTTTCTCACTCTCGTCCTCTTTCACTCTTTTCTCTGTGGCTGCTCTCGTTCCATTTCTCTGTCCTGTCGTCAAGCATTGGCCTTTTTGGCAAAATCCGCAAAACGTGTACTGTATCGTAAAACAGGGTTCAGAGTGAGGGCATGGACCGGCATCATCGCACCAGCCGTAGCACAAACCTGAAGATACTGAGCAGGACTCTGACTTCGGCTCTGCCGTGTGTCCAACCATTCATCTTGACCCTGCTCTTTGTGCTACTCTCACTTCTCATCTCACTCCCAATTCAGCCTGCCAAGTGGTGATCCAAGGTCGCGACCTCGAATTCACGACCTTCCAAGAGCCCGATGGCTCTATGCCACCTGGCGAGCCAACCTGGAGCACCCGAATGGGGCTTTCTACGTTGCTTCGATCGCCTCAAGTTCAAGCTCAGGGTTAGGCACTCGTCTTCGTGAACGCCGGTCCTTAAAGAGGCGATCGTAGCGAGTAGTGGTGGCACTGGCGGTGGTCGTGGCGGGCGTTGCGGCTGTGGTGGGCTGGCTGGCATTGGCGGCAGTCGTCGTCGTAGCCGTAGTAGTCGTACAAGTCGTAGTAGTCGACTTAGTGGTAGTCGTCGTCGTCGTAGCAGTAATAGTAATAATCATCATCATCATAGTTTATACTGGTAGTGGTCGGCCTAGCATGCTGCTCGCTTACAGACACTCGTCTTATTGCATGTTCGAAAATGAGCCATCCTGCCCCGAATGAGGTCGTGAGGGCTTCAGGGAACAGGATTTCATTCAAAGGAGGTACATGAGGCGCTTGATCTACGATGGCTGGGCCCTTTGTGTGCCCCAGGCCTGGCAGACCCATTTTTCAAGGCGGTTCAACATCGACAGTCGCTGTCTCAGGCCTGTCATCTCCATTTCCATGCCCCTACCCGCAGAAAGACGCATCCAAACTGCGACAAGAGTCCTTCCACATGCCCTTCGCAAGTCCTTCGCATCATACTTCATCATCGTGACTATCACCGTGATATCAGGCACCAGTGCCACCCGCAAACCATATTCAAAGGAACCCTCTCTACGTGTTGAGCATGCCTTGAGACGAGTCTGGTACCCAGGTCCTCCTGCCGCCACCTGAGGCAAAACTGCCAGGCTGGATTGAGGGTTGAGAGTCTATGCTTCAGCGTGTGGGGGTCCAGATGAATCCAAATTGCTTCAGCACCCTTTTGCCTGAATGGATCCCTGCAGCCTTGGCCTCCTCGGTAGCCACAGTGTGGCCTTTTGGACCACAACTACTATGGCAACAGCAGCAGTGATAATGGTAGTGGTGATAGACTGGCAACAATCAGAATATTCATGATGCTGGGCCTCCAAACCCTCAACCCTAAACTCTAAATCCTAAATCCCTCAAGCCCTAAACCCTAAGCCCTAAACCCCGAAACCCTAAGCCACTAAGCCCCAAAGCTTGACTTCTGAACCTTCAGAGCGCTGTATACTGAACCACACCGACTTCCCCAAGGCTCTGAGCCCCCTTTGCCCCAACTCCGCAGAGGACTGGGAGAGTGGCGAACGCGTGCACCGCGGCGGCAGTTTCCATGTGTTTTTATGGGGGGGTTAAGGGTTGCTTAGCGCTTTAGGGTCTTAGGGTTCAGGGTGTAGCGCTTTAGGGTTTTAGGGTCTAGGGATGTCTAGGGTTTAGTGCTTTAGGGTTTTAGGGTTTAGGGTTTAGCGCTTTAGGGTTTTAGGGTTTGGGGGATTAGGAAATCGGAGCCCTCAGAGGCTGTACCCGAAAAGCCCCTGAAGTCTACACCGTACATCCCATGTCCCGAATCCTTACGCTCTGGACCTGAGGTCTGGATACCAGTAGACTCTCATCCTGACCGGGGGTTGGTTCAAAAATCCCAGGGTTTCGCTGTCAAAGTGCAGGTCACGTATGGTTTAGGGCTTAGGGGCCCAGAGTTCCTTCTGCACGAGACCGGTCTTTGCATAGCTATTCTACGAGGAGCCTGAAGATGGAGCAGACCTCTGCTAGTGCCAAATATTGAAGCCATGGTGGGCCAGACTGGACCCTGCGGGCAAAACCCGAAACCACGATAAACCCCTAAACTCCTAAAGTCCTAAACCCCCAAACCCCTAAACCCTAAACCCAAATTTTCCTAGGTGTTGCGCAACACCCAGGGTTGTTTGGGCTGAGGGCTGGTATGCAGCCAACTCCCCAGAGATATCCGCAAGCCTTGCTATGCCAAGCTCGAAGGCATGTACGGCTATGGTGACTTTCTATTTGAGATTTCCTGTTTTCGTTTTTTGGAACCTTCTCGAGTCTCCTAAACCCTAAGACCCTAGACCCTAGACCCTAGACCCTAAACCCTAAACCCCTAAACCCCTAAACCCCTAAACCTTAAGGCCCTAGACCCTAAACTCTAAACCCTAAACCCCTAAGCCCCAAAGCCCTAAAACCCCTGAACCCTAAGACCCCAAGCCTCCCGGGACCCCCCAACCACAAAGCCGCCTAGCCTCCGGGCTCATTGCAGCCCTCCCAGAAACTCCCAAAATCATTCCATCGAAAGGAGTCCTACTGTCGGTCACGGTTTAGGGTTTAGGGTCTTAGGGGTTTAGGGGTTTAGGGTCTTAGGGGTTTAGGGTCTTAGGGTCTTAGGGGTTTAGGGGTTTAGGGGTTTAGGGTTTAGGGAACCGCACCTTTCTCATATCTTTACGAGCATCGCTTCTAAAATCCCTTGTGCAAGCCCTTCTCAAAGCCTTAAATGTCTTCCCTAAATCCAGCAATCCTTAACTACGCCCTAAACCCTACAGCCCTGAGCCCTAAACCTTATTGAAGTCTCTCGCCAAAATAAGGCGCCGAATCTGTCCCGTGACCTGCGGCGTTTGCCCGGGAGCGCCGCTCTCTCCACCCGGGCTTGAGGAAGAGGCCGTCATGGGCTTTGGGGCTTAGGGCTTAGATTAGGCTTTAGGGTTTAGGGTTCAGGGTGGAAGATCGCTGGTGGAGGGGTTGAAATCTTCGGGTGATGGGGGATTTGTACTCTAGAGCTCTTAAGAGGTGTATGCACGATGGCATCGACATTTTTCGAGCGTAGGCATTGAAGCTTTTTATCTGAACTACAGTGCAAAGCAGCAACACCCTAAAGCCTAGATCCCAGAACAGGCCTCGCACAGTTCCGCCCAAACCGCAAAACACTAAACCCCAAGCCTAAATCCTAAGACCTAAACCCTAAACCCTAAAGCCTCAAAACCAAAACCCTACAAAGCCTACAGCCTAAACCCTAAACCCTAAACCCTAAACCCTAAACCCTGAAGCCATGAACCCTAGAGCCGACAGCCCGCAAAACCCCTGGAGCCCAAAGCGATCAACGCTGACCCCCCCAACCCTGAGGCGATCTTCCGGCTCTTGACGAATGGCGGCTCTGGCTTCGAAGTGTTCTTTCTGACAATTTTTTAAATCAGGGTCTAGGGTTCAGGGTTTGGGGTTTAGGGTTTAGGGTTAATTTTTGTTTCTGAGTTCTTTGTTTAGGATTAGTCTCAGTTCTGAAGCAGTGTCATATGGTTGGGTTTTTGGTCTTATAGTCGTTTGGTTTTTGATAACACGAGAGTACAGGGTTTCACCTTCGGCGCCCCTTGTATAGGATCCCGGGATCCTTCTAGAATTTTGTAGGTTTAGGGTTTAGGGCTTGTAGGGCTTATAGAGCTTATAGGGCTTAGGGTTTAAGGTTTGGGGTTTAGGTTTTAGGGTTTAGGGTTAGGTTCAGAAGTTTTGAGTTTGGGGCTTCGGCGTTGCGGCTTCGCTGCTTCGGGTCTCGGGTTTCGAGGGTTCCCGGTCTGGTGGTGTTTAGGGGTTGAGGGGTTTAGGGGTTCACGGTCTGGGTGTTCAGGGTTTAGGGGTTTAGGGGTTCAGGGATTTAGGGGTTTAGGGGTTCAGGGTTTAGGGTTTAGGGTCTTGAGTTCAGGGCTGTTTGGTTTTGCCGGAAGGCATGGCAAGATGTTGTACTGCGCCCAAGACGCCGCTAAACCCTAAACCCTAAAGACTACACCCAATGTCTGCTGCATGACCCCCGTGGCGTCAGCCGCGCCGTCAAGGCTACAGGGTTTCGGCTTTAGGTTTTAGGGTTTTAGGGTTTTAGGGCTTAGGGCTTTTAGGGTTAGGTTCTGTTTCGGACGGGGGGTGCAGCAGCGAAAGCCCAATCCGAAACTCAAGACCCCAAGCCCAAAGCAGCGAATCTTCCAAATGTCCCCGCTCTCTAGACTTTCTGCACTTAACACAAAAACCCGGAAATGCTCTAAGCCCCTAAACCCTAAACCCTGAACCCTAAACCCTAACCCCCAAAACCCGAGAAGCCCCAAAGCCAAGCACTGTTCCAGGTACCAACGCATTGGAGCGGGCGCTCCGCTCCACCGGGGCAAAGTCCCCGAGGTGCGTGGGCGTTTCGGTTTTGCCTTCATTCTCATCATTCGTCTTCTTACGTTCTGTGTTTGCCGTGTTCGTAGTTCTACGTTGGGTGATTGGTATTTTATGGTGTTTGGTGTGGCGTTGCGTGGCTGCGTGACGTTGGGTCGCGGGTGCTTTTGGTGGGTCGCTGCCATTTGTTGAGGGCTGGACCCCTAAATTCCACACGGATGGCAAAGTCCTGACCCCGTTGGGTCCGGGAGTAGGCTAGATTGCAGTATGGGGATGGAATATCGTGAGATGCTGCCCTAAAAACCATTGAATTGCGGAGATCCCTAACAGAACTGGGGTCGGCAAGGTTGCTCCTGCGGCATTTCTTTCCAAGCAGCTTTCTAGTACTGGGCAGCTTCTTTGATTTAGGGTTTGGTGGGTTACTTAACCCTCCACCCTCCACCCTCAACCCTCAACCCTAAACCCTGAACTCCTAAACCCGACTCCCTAAACCTTTAGTTAGACTTAGACCTTCAAGGTGCCATCCCCAAGACTCCTCGCTGTCGTGGTTTGTGGTACTAGGCTCTTGCCAGGCTTTCGTTCAGATCGCGTCTTCCATGGCAGGTACTTGCATCGGATACCTCCTATCTTGCACCAGACTTGGAAGACAGACTTGATACCGGCAAAGTACGGCGCCTGATCTTGACCGGGAGTGTCAGCAGGTAGGACCCCTTCACTTAGATCCCAAGTAGTAGGATTATGCTTCAACCTACTCCTAGTTGCAAGGTACCTCTGTTTATGGAGCCTGCAACCTCCCGGTGTGGGATAAGAAAATGGGTTTGGATCAAAAGACTCTTGAGTTAAGTTGCGGTTTAGTTTTACCGGTCTAGGGGCTTAAGGTTAAATGCTCTTGATGCTGATTATTGCTTATCACTCGCATCCACGCTCTAGATGCCGAAACCCAGGTCAATTCCCAAACAGAGCCTGTGTGGGTCTTCTTCTTGACGTCAGTCGCCGATAACCACAAAAAGAAGCCCTACGCCCTAGGCCGAAGCCTTAAACCCTGCGCCCTAAACTGTTCCAAAAGCCCTGAGCCCTGAACCCTGAATCCCTGATGCTGGGGGGGCGGGGCGGTCGAGGGTTTGGAGTTTTGCGTGTCGGGATTTGGGCTTTGGGGTGTAGGGCTGAAGCTTAGAATTCTGGGTACACTAGGTGTCCATGCTGGGCATTTTTGGGTGTAGGCAGCTTCGTGTAAAGAAGCCCTGACCCTCAACCCCCAGCTACTATATGGGGCCGAAATAATTACCAATACGATTTTTTTGAGGGTCCTTCTTGTAGTTGGAGTATAATATACCCCAAAACCCTAGTCTAATTATTGCGGCCCTTAGATTAGGCTGGTTTGTAGGAAGTCACGGGCGTTTGGTTCTGTGGGCTTCACCTTTCAGGGTGTGAGGATTAGTTCTGTCAACAGCAGGCAAGAGTAATATGGGCGCCTAAATAATTACCGATACTATTTTGGCGGTTCCTTCTTGTAGTTGTAGCATAATACACCCAAAACCCTACTTTAATTATTACGGCCCCTACATTAGCTCCAAACCTGGAGATTTCTGCTCAGGTGCTGACATAAGCTCCTGGTTGCGACTCCATCCCACATGGCGCTATGCCTCCCGTTTGCATGCTGTCTAGGATTTCGCGTAGTTCCCCTTCACTAAACCCGAAGCCCCAAGCCCTAAGCCCTAAACCCTAAAGCCCTAAGCCCTAACCCCTTAAAGCCCTAAACCCTATAAGCCCTAAACCCCAAGCCCTAAACCCATTTCCGGGGTCATGTTCGGCTTGCGGTAGTTCGTGAGTTGCGTGGAAGACAAGGCCTGGCATGGCCCTGGGCCTACTTTGAATCTGGGTTTAGGTTCAGGGGTTTCGTGCTTAGGCCTTTAGGGGGTTTAGGGTTCAGGGTTCAGGGTTCAGGGTTTAGGGGGTTTAGGGTTTAGGGTTTAGGGCGTTTAGGGTTTAGGGTTCAGGGTTTCGGGGGTTTTTCGGGTTTAGGGTTTCGGGGATAATGTGAATGATGCTCCGTTCGAGTCTTCGTGGCCTAGGGTCTAGGATCTAAGGTGTAGGGATATTCGAGTGGTGAGAGGGGTAGAGCCTCCTGCTCGCTCCTCGAAATATCAGAGTTTCAGAAGGGGGCCCAACACAAAGCCTCGAAATAGAGGGACCCTGAGATGAGACAAGCCAAAATCCACAAAAAAAAGAAGCAATGCAGGCCACGCAAGCCAGGTCGTTTCTTTTGGACTCCCCCCCGAAACCCGAAACCCTAAACCCTAAACCCCAAACCCTAAGACCTAAAACCTAAAACCTAAACCCTAAAACCTAAAACCTAAACCCTAAAACCTAAAACCCTAAAACCGAAACCCGTAACCCTACACCCTGTAGCCTTCCGAGCAAGTACCTTCCGAAGGCCTGCTTCCAGGCTGAAGAGGGTTTAGGGTTTAGGGTTCAGGGTTTAGGGTTTAGGGTTTATAGGGTTTAGGGTTGAGTTGCAAGCTACCAGCTCCCAACTTCGACACCTCAGGAATATACGCTAATAATCTACTATCTATCTATCTATCTATCTATCTATCTATAGTATATATATATATATATATATTATTCTCTGTAATATGTTAGAATAAAAGCCCCTAAACACCAGCCCTAAAATCCCTTAAGCTTGAAAGTTGAAGCCCGAGGAATTCTGGGATGATGCCCGCGGCGCAGCACTGGTCTTGGACTGTCATGAAGCTTTCATAGGGTTTAGGGTTTAGGGTTTACTTTCGACCTGCAGTTTCTTCTCCCCATAGCAAAAATCCTTATGAATCGTTATGAGGCTGGTTTTAATTAAAAACAGACCTGCAGTTTCTTCTCCCCAATAGCAAAAATCCTTATGAATCGTTATGAGACCCGCAAAAGACGTGTCATATTCAACCCATAGACATAGACAAGCGCGTTTAGAACCCGTCGGAAACCACGGGGCTCCCAAGCCCAAGCTCCGGCTTTAGGCTTCAGGGTTTAAACTTTAGGGTTTAGGGTTTAGGGGGTTCAGGGTTTAGGGTTTAGGGTTTAGGGTTTAAAGTTTAGGGTTTAGGGTTATTCGCAAGCAGCAGAAGGAGCCTGCCACCTCCTCCAGCAGTCACCCGACGAAGGGGAAACAGCTACTCCGCTTCCAGAACGCTTGTCTAAGGGAGGGCAAAAGATATGCGACATTCTTTCTACATTCGTCAGTTCGTCAGTTCATCACGAAGGCAAAAGCCCCACATCAGTTTGCTCAACGTGTTCTAGAAAGTCTGCGCACCATGTTGCAATCCTAAGCCTCTTAAATCGGTGGATCCATGTGTGCACGCGGAGCCCTTAACCCTAAGACCCGAAACTTGCTTTCCCAAAGCCGTGTAAATGTGATGCACGTACCTCTCCAAATAGCCCTATGTCCGCAACAACACAGCCACTAGCTTGACTCTTCCCAAGGTAGTCCTCTCAACTTCAGAAGATTTGTTTCGGAACCCGACGGAAAGAAAGTGCGTTTGATACATCCTGCTTCCGCTGGGGACCTCAAAGGGGTAACCTCTGGGTTGCTTTTTGCGAAGCTGGATGTCATTGACAGCTTATCTAAAGAGGAGTTTCCTGATCTGCATGTCGTTTCCTTCAGGACGAGTTCCCGGAGTATGCTGCGGCTTTCAAGCAGAGTCCTGTCGGCAGCCAGTCGGACTGGAACTCTTGGCTCTGATGTTCATTGTTTGAATTCAGGGTCTACTGATCATGGCTACGGAAGTTGGACCTTCAGCGTTTAGAGCCTCATCCTAGAGGCAGAAATGCAAAAAAAGACACAAGCCCGAAATCCCGGCACCCCAAGCCCGAATCCGGGTTAGGCTGGTTGATGCAGATAACCTTTGTTTCGAACATCCTCGGGTCAGCTGATAATCAAGAGGCATTCGTTCCTTATTGCAGTCCTATGCTTTCGGGCTTTTGTGATGTCTTGCCTACGGTTTTCTACGGTTTAGAAGGCTAGTTAGGGCTTCGGGTTGAGTAGGGTTGCAGGTTCAGGGTTCAGCACGTCGGGAGCAGCCTCCTTCTGCTCAGAGAGTTCCATACCTCTTCTCCACGCGATGTAAGCTAGAATAGATCGTATCAAGGATCCCTCTATAGTCTATAGGCCTATAGGGTTTAGGGTTTAGGGTTTAGGGTTTAGGGCTTTAGGGTTTAGGGTTTAGGGTAGATCGTATCAAGGATCCCTCTATAGTCTAAAGGCACAATCCTTAACAAAAAGCGTGGTGCGGGCTTCCTGGGCCTAAACGTAAAGCCCAAGGCGAGCCAAGGCCTCAAACCCAAATCGTAAGCCCTAAACCCAAGTTCCGTCGCTGCACCTGGGTTTAGGGTTTAGGGGTTTAGGGTTTAGGGTTTAGCGTTTAGGGCTGCAAGGATGTCCGGGATCAAGCGTGCGGACGTTGTGCGCATCGTCGCCTTGCACGCCCCTTGCGGCAAGTGCTCCTTTAAGGGATCCTTTAAATCTCCAGGGGTTCCTTTAAGCTGTATTGCATTCCCCTTGAGCCTTAAGATTCTGGTTTGAGGGGCATTCGGATCAAGACCCTTGCTCTCAGAAACCGCCAAACCCAAGCATTCTGCCTTACCTTGTAAAGAAATGCTTGACATTAGCATGAGTTGCGGTACATTCCTGGATCAAGGCTGGGGGTTTTGGAGTCTCCGGGCTGTTCCGATCGAATCTTTCGCTCGGCGTGCCTTCACCTTGGAACTCCAAGCTCAGCCCCAATTTCAAACCAGCGGCCCCAACTCCAGACCTCAACACCTCAAGCCCCAAATTCCCTCTAGTATCCCTTTGAAGGAACCCCTCAACAGTATCCCTTTAAAGGAACCCCCCTCACTAGCATCCCTTTAAAGGAACCCCCTCTATAGTATCCCCTTTAAAGGAACCCGAGACCTCGAACCGGAGCCTCCTCGTCTTCGCGGATCGGCTCACAGCACTTTATGTAGGCCTCCCAGTTTTTTTCACAGGACACCGGGGCCCCTTTTTTTTGCATCACCGGCAGAATATCACATCCAGGAGCGTGCCTTGCTAGCGCAACTCTTTTACATCCCTTCGTCCCTTTTGAGCCATGGGATGTGCAGGCTGCTCTTCTTGGGTAAACCCTAAACCCTATACCCTATACCTTAAACCCTATACCCTAACTATACCCTAAACCAGTAGTATAGTTAGGGTTTAGGTTATTTAGGGTACAGGGTTTAGGGTTCAGGCTTTAGGCTTTAGGCTTTAGGGTTTAGGGTTTACTGATTCCCTGGGAACTGTTAGCTCCAGCGACGACTCTGCAGCGTTTCAAGCAAAAAGCGCCAAACCCAAACTCTTTAAACCCTCAGCCAAGAAAAGCAATCTCGTGGGGTTGTCCGAATGAGAGCGTCCTGGATTTTCATGCGTGTGAAACTGGAGGGCGCGAGCTTTTGTACGTAGTTTAATCACTTTGCCATGTTTCGCACGTTTGCAGTGATATATATATATATACATATACATATACATACATACATACATACATACATACATACATACATATATATATATATATATAGGCACATGCATGCATACATACATACATACATACATACATACATACATACATACATACATACATGCACACTCAGAGACGCAGATCCCCAAAGCGGCGAATGCCTCAGGGCTTTTGCACTCTGTGCCCTCCAAAATGATTAGGTTTGCTTCCCGTGCAGTTTTGATTTGTGTTTTGCTGATCTTACTGTTCTGACATCAGGATCTTTGTTTGGGGCTGCTGTCTCATGTGGTGATGATACTGACGTTGACAGCATCAAGAATCAACACCGTATCAGTGTCAGAAGTCACAGTGTTGCTCAAAGCTGCAACCTCGTGTGGGCCAGGAACCCTTTCTAAACGTTAATACACCCTAAACCCTGAACCCCACTAGCACCCCAGACCCTAAACCCCACTTACACCCCAAACCCTAAACTCCACCTGACGCCCTAAACAGAGTGTTCAACCCTAAACCCTAAATCCTAAACCCTATACCCTAAACCCTAAACCTTTGACGCTTGACCATGAGGAAGCCATGCGGATGCCCCAACGACGACGGCCAAGGCAACGTCGGCTCGGAGAGCCGACCCGCGGCCGGCAAGCTTCAGTCGGGTTTTAGGGTTTAGGGTTTAGGGTATATAGGGTGTAGGGTTTAGGGCTTTAGGGTTTAGGGTTTAGGGTATATAGGGTGTAGGGTTTAGGGTTTAGGGTATATAGGGCTTAGGGTATTTAGGGTTTAGGGTCTAGGGTTTGGGGTTTAGGGTTTAGGGTTTACGGTGGATGGTTTAGGGCCTAGGGTGTAGGGACATTATCAACCTCGCAGAGGTTTTCTTCTCGAAAGGCTGTCTCCAAGTCATGGGCAGGTCCTTGTGATGACGGTGGTAGCATAAAAGTGTGTTCCCAGCAGCTTTCAAAACGGTACTCCTTCAGGTGCTACTAGAACATCAACCCTCTTCTTCATCGCCGTCATCAGCTTCTTCTTCTTCCAGATCACCATCACCACCATCACTATCGGTTTCAAAAGAGAGGAGTGGGTATGTTTCTGACGAAGACGATGTTGTTGATGTTGAACCGGTTGATGACGAAGATGAGTAGGAGGAGGAGAATAGAAGTAGCAGTTGTTCACGCCTTCGACCTTAAGCGTCCGCTCTGAAACTTGATATTTTTCTCGGCAGCTAAAGGGCCCCAAGAACTGCCGAGTGCAGGGTCCAGGACTCAAAAAAGTCTAGGATTTTTCTGCGGTATGGATAGGTTTTTTCCGTCTCCGAGCTTGGGGGTTCATGTCTTGAGCTTAAGCTCCGGGAGCGCCGGCTGGGAGTTTCGTGCGCGGTTTGTGCCAGGAAACAGACGGTTTAGGGTTTAAATTTAGGGTTTAGGGTTTAAATTTAGGGTTTAGGGTTTAAATTTAGGGTTTAGGGTTTGCGGTTCCGGTTTAGGGTAACATGGCTTTCAGCACCTCACAGGGCTACTTACTACTTCGCGGCAGCTGACAGCTACAGCTACCGCAGCTGCTGCTGCTGCTATGATGTTATGTAGGTTTCACTTGACGAGGCCCATCTTCAGGACACCAAATCCTAATTCCTAAACTCCAAAATCTCCTAAGCCATGAACGTCCGAAACTCCTGAACTCAACATCCCCAGATCCGAAACTCCTAGATCCGAAGCTTCTAAATCCATCATTCCTACACCCTAAACCCTATACTCCCGACTCTCAGTTCGAACGTTGCAGCCGCCGAACAACAACAACCAAGGCAGACGAGTCTCACACTTTCGAGCCGATAAGCCAAGGCGCGCTTTCCCCTAAGCCCCTTACCATGCCTACAGCCCTCAACCCTTATAGGGTTTAGGGTTTAGGGTTTAGGGGTTTAAGGGTTTAGGGTTCAGGGTTTAGGGGTTTAGGGCAAGACGCCACCCGCTGTTAAGCTCATATCTTAATCCCGAAGCCCTCTAACCCCTAAACTCTCTAAACTCGAAAAGCCACGGGCTTTGACATGCCTCCGAGGACTCTTTGCATCAGCATGGCCATAGCTTTTTCTCTGGATCCTACCTCCCTGCTAAAGTGGAGCTTGAGCACGCGGAGGTTGCCCAGGCTCCTTTTGGGTTCAGGTTTCGTAGGTCTGGGGTTCAGGGTTTAGGGTTTAGGGTTGAGGGGTTTATTTAGGCTCAAACTCTAAACCCTAGACTACGGTGGATGATAGAAATCCTGCATTACCCATAATAAGGAATATGCCATAATTCCCATACTGTAGGGTCCTTAAGGTCATGCAGGATTTATATCATCAACAGGAGAACTCTTAACCTTCAACCCTAAGCCTTTAACGCCTGAACCCTACGTTTGTCTAGGCTTAGTGAAGAGGGGTGTTTGCAGCCTTTTGCAGACGTCCGGCTCGTCCATGTGGGGCGGGCTTTGAGTTCAGGGTTGAGGCGTCTAGGGTTTAGGGTGTTTAGGGTTTAAGGTTTAGGGTCTAGGGTTTATGGGTTTAGGGTTTAAGGGTTCTGGCTTTAGGGTCGACGTGTTTATGGTTCAGGGTTTTGGGCTAGGGTTTATCAAGTGCTCCATCCTGATAGCCATGCACCCTGTGCCACACTTTCCGCTATGGTGGACTCCAGGTTTTTGACCCTAAACCCTAAACCCTAAACTGGCCCTAAACCAAGAAGCCTACGCCCGCAGAGGTGGAGGTTCCGGGGGCCTTGAAGCAGCCAAACCCCGCCCTTGAGGCTCACGCACTGATTCTCAAGCTCCCAGGCCCTGAAGCCAGCAAAAACTCTTCGATCCCTAAACCCTAAACCCTTAAAATCTCTCAACTGCGGATTCCCGAGTCAGTACCTGGCAGACGGAAAAGGGCCCTCAAAAAAAAAATCTCTCAACTTGAGTCTTATCCGGTTCTAAGACAAAGCATCAAGGCATCGTAGGGGTCGGAATTTATAGTAGTCCTATCTATCCCTTTGTAGCCCCCTGGCACTTGCAATACAAAGGAACCCCAAGCCCTAGTCGACTGGTTGAGGTTACTCTATAAAGCCCTTATGTCACACTGCCGAAGACAACAACACGTGGTGTGTTCTCTGTCATATGATTAACAAGGACCGCTACAGTAACGTGTTGGGGGAATTAGCAAGAACCGTTGCAGCAAACGTCGACCTCGGCATTTGACAACCCCTACTGTTCCTAAATGAAGAGTGAATCGAGACCTCGTCCGATGCCACCCCTCCCAGTCCGAAACGAAGAGAAGCAAGGGGGAAGAGGTGACAACGCCTCGGGGTTGCCAAATGTCAGACCAGCAGAGACAAACGTGGGAAACCGCTGCCTCAGTCGCCCACCGACCGTGCGAAACGTCGGCATTCTCGTTTATATTCACAAGTTATCTTTCTGAAGCTCTCCTTTCTTGTCAAGTTTTCTAGTCGCTTTCCAGCGGTTTGACCCTCTTCTAGTCTTTGCTCCTCTTTCACCATTTTTCCTCTTTGTCGAGTTCTTGTATCTCTTTCGAGCACTGTGCTCCTTGTGCTCCGAAACTCTAGTCTCGTTCGACCGACTTGCTCTTGCTTTTCAACTTCTTACTTCAATCCCTCTCGACTGCTTTGTTCATCTTTCTCAATTTCTCCTTTTCTTCAAATTCTGTAGTCCTTTTCGGGCGGTTTGCTCCCTTCTGCTTGGTTTGCTAGACTTTCTCGGGGTCTCCTTTCTGTCAAGTTCCCTCGTCTCTTTCGAACCCGCAGTACGAAACCATGGCATCCTTTTCCAATCAACAATAAGCCCCACAATAAAGTGTTTGTGGGAAATCATACGGAAGTTACCTGTTTTACATGGTCATTAGGGTCCCGAATTTCAGCAGCTGAAAGGAGGCGACATCGTCTTGGGAGCCGCTCGGACGGCTATGGCGTTCTGCTTCTGAGTCAAGTTCCTTATCTTAGGTTTAGGGTTTAGGGGTTTAGGGTTTGGGGTTTAGGGTTTAGGGTTTAGGGTTTGGGGTTTAGGGTTTAGGGTTTGGGGTTTAGGGATACCTGTGTTTAGCAGGGCCCAGGCATAGTTAGAGCTACAAGGGCCGCGTTGAGAGTAGAGTACAGGTAGGAGACGTGTAGAAAGCGTATCAGAAGTCGTGAAACAGCATCAGTATCAGCGACTAGCAGTAGTACAAGAGTAATAATCAGGAGAGTTCAATTCTGAGTGGCCGAAACTATGTGTTTTCAGCATCAACAACAGTAGTAGTAGTAGTAGTAGTAGTAGTAGTAGTAGTAGGAGGAGGAGGAGGAGGAGGAGTCGTCGTCGTCGTAGTAGGAGGAGGAGGAGTAACATGGACGGATTACCACCGTGGCGAGCGACGAAAACAGTAGCGATCACGGCAATGACATCAACAGTCGGATTAATCGACGTCGGGCTCGAAGAAGTGTTCGTGGTAGCACCACGTAGCTCCTTCACTTGCCTACATCCCTGCCCTCCCCTTGCGGAAACCCTTGCTTTCTCTGTGCCCGGAACCCACAAGCCTGGCACGTGTCCTGACTCCCGAAGCTCTGAGCCCTAAACCCTAAACCCTAAACCCCAAACCCCAAACCCTAAACCCTAAACCCTGAACCCTAAACCCCAAACCCTAAACCCTCATGGTTCCGCTGAAGCGACCCTGCAATGTCAATGCAGGAAGCCCGCTCAGGTTAAAGCCCCGGCAGAATGTTCCCGCCGGCGTCATGCTTCCGCCGGATCGAGTTCTTCACGAATTGCACCTGCAGTCACCCAGCTGGAAGGTCTGGGGGTGGGGTCTGGGGTTCAGGGTTCAGGGTAGTGCTTGCTGCTTTTTTTTTGCTTTCCGGTCTACCTGTGCATTTGCTGGGCAGGGGGGGAGGATTTGGGGATGTCGGCATCCAGGGTTGAAGTTCTCTACACTTGCTTCTGAGTCTCTCAGTAGAGTGCCTACATGACGAAAGTGGGTAGTTCTCTAAATTAGGGTCCCTTGTTAAGTCCCCTCTTTAGTACGACACCCCTTTAGAAAAGGGACCCTAGAAGGGACACTAGTTTAGAGAACCACCCAAGTAGGAACTGCGAGCAGGGCTGCGGCAAGGGCGCCGCAGATCTCGAGCCTGACCGCTGTTCGGGTTGTTGCCGTGAGCTTTAGTTCTCCGAAAACCTTAAGCCCTGAATCCCAAGATCCTAACCCCAAAACCCTAAACCCTAAACCCAAATCCCCAAAAGAAACCCGAATCGTAACCCCAAAACCCTAAACCCAAATCCCAAATCCCAAAGCCCGAAACCCGTTAGCATCCTGTTAGTCAGAGTCCTGAAGAGGACGGTTTAGAAGCACTGAGGGATCTTTTAGCTGGAGGGGGCCTTGATAGGATCCTACTATGGGGTTTAGGGTTTAGGGTTTGGGGGTTTACGGTATAGGGTTTGGGGATTAGGGGTGAGATCATCGCATCTGAGGGCGGTTTAGGAGTGTTGGGAAACTGGACGCAAACCCCGACTCTCGAAGCCCCAGGCCCTAAGCCTTCAACCTCAGGAGTCTTGGAGCATCTGCTTTGGGGGGCCTGAATAGTTAGAATAGGGTTTCGGGGCCCATTATACTATAGATATGATATGAATAGGGTTTTGGGGCTCATTTTATTATAGATATTAATAAGGAACCCTCTAAAATAGTGTTGGTAACTATTTAGGCCTCTACTACAGTAATGTCCCTCGAACAGAAATCCGAAGCGCTCAACCATGGTCCAAGGAAGCTGGACAACTTCCTCGAATCCGTGGACAAGGATCCCACAGGCCTTGGGCAAATTCCCCTTTCGGGGGTTTCAGCAAAGTCTTAGCCTGAATCCGCTTCTATATTGGGTCCGCTTATTTGTGAGTCTCCCTAAACCCTAGACCCTAAACCCAGAAATAAGCCCAGAAAGACACCACCTACACTTTACAAAACCCTAAACCCTGAATAGGGTTCTCTGTTGGGTCCGCTTATTTCTGAGCCTCCCATGTTGAGGCCTCGCCGTCCTAGGGAAGCTCCAGGCCCCAGCTGCCCGAGCCAAGCCTCAAAGGCCAAACTCATTGAGGGCTGGGATCCCCAAACCCTAAACCCTAAAGACAAAACCCGAAACCCTAAACCCTATAACCTAAACCCTAAACCCTAAACCCAGTTGGGGGGGTTAGAGCTTTGGGGTTTGGGGGGTTTGGGGACTGAAACCGCAGACTTGGGATGTGCGTGTTTTCCGGTAGGATGGCGAAGTACCTCAAAGAGGAACCCACGAAAAGGCCACCAGAACCCTAAACCCATGGGTACTTCTCCATTTCTTAGGGTCCCTCCTTAGGTCCCCCAGAAGGTACGGCAACCATACAAAACGGACCCCAAAGGGCCTAATTTGGAGAACTACCCCCCCGAGATGAGGCCTGCAAAAGACCGTGGGTCAACGCCGGCAGAAGTCCGAGTCTCTAGTGAAGCGGAAGCATGACAGCGAGCTTACCTCAGTGCGTCTCTAAAGGGTGCAGGCAGCTCGGGCCCCAAAATTAGGGTTCGGCACGTCTGACCTACTGGGTTGGGGGCTGACTTTTGGGGTTGGGACTTGGCACTGTCGGGTTTGTATGGTGTTGGGAGATATGGATGGACTTCCAGAAAGATACTGACTGAACACGGGGCTGTCTCTTGTGAATCGGCAGCCACATGAAGCATTGTGCTAGCATACAGCGAACGGACAAATGAAGCAACTGCATCCTATGGGATTCGTGCCGCTGGTCAATCAATTTCTCCAGTGGCACAGTCAAGTTTTTCTTGCCAAAAGCAGTGAACACTTGCTAGCCACGCCGACATTTGCCAAAGCAAAGCGAAGAGAAAGCCCGACCGTCAAAGGGGCCGACCCGGATCTCGACCTGCACCCTATGAAACCTACCCTGTTTAGCGTTCCTTAGTGGTTTAGGGTTTAGGCTTTTGGG
>CAJNJA010091286.1:0-19745 GCA_905231915.1 Symbiodinium necroappetens
ATTTTGCAAGGGCGCCAAGTGAGAAGACACAAGTGAACCGAAGTAGAAGTCACAGTTGAACAACGAACAACAACCCCGCCTCTCCCTTCTTCTGTGCTTGCCTGTTGCTCTTGCCGAAATCCCACAAGTGTGTGCGTGCGCGGGTGTTTGGGTAGACGGGTCACTTGTGACTTCTATTCTGGCTTCACACAAGCGACGGCTACTGCAAAAACTAATCTCGCCACCACAGGGGCTGTCCTTTCACCTAATCTTGGCGCCTCAGGGGGCTGCCGTGCTGATTTGCAGGTGTGTGGTTCCAGTGTCCCGGAACCATATCAGCACACTCTNNCACTCTGAAGAGCCTCTTTGTCAGATACCCACTCTTCAGGTGCGGGGCATCCCCCTGCAATGCGAAAAAGCAGACCAATGTAGGAGTCCCTCTTTTCCCACGTGCTAATCAGGGAAGTTCACACATCACACACACACATGGACTCTACGATGGTTTCCAAAGCTTTACACAGCCCCTCGCTGGCAGGCAAGAATGCCTGCGTCTGATGCATTCTGGCTGCTCCTGGACGCTGAGCACCCGCCACTGACCGCAACAGAATGGCCGCTGACCATTTGGCTCATGCTTGCGCACATTGCAAGCTTCGGGTTCGGGGTGCGCGCTAGCCACTAGCCCCAACACCCAGCCAAACCTCGCAGAACACACAAACTGAACATCCGAAATCCGCCGCTCGACTGTGACACCCACGTTGCCATACCTTGAGTCCTATCAGCCCAGCCTCGGCCGCTCGAAGTGACACTCGAGGTAGCGAGAAAGAGAGACCATGACGAAGCAACCTTTGCAACATTGATAAAATCCAGCGAGTTTGGGTGATTTGGGTGCTTCGGCAGGGTTCCACGGCCTAACTTTGCTCCAAACACAATCAAACCCTCAAAGACGCACACAGACAGACAGACAGACACACAGACACACAGACACACAGAGACAGACAGCTCCTAAACCCGACTCCTTGATCCCAAGCTGCGATGCTTACCCAGAAACGTTGCCGTGTGGGGAGCTGAGGGAGGGCATACCCAAATACAGTCCTACCCTTTAAGCATCTTAGCGCTGTACTTTCGAAGCGGTCTTGGGGAAAAGGGGTGTAGCCCAGACTACAGGACCGGCTGCATTATCCTGGGCTGGCAGTGACGTAGAGAGCGTAGGTCGACCGTGGCACCTTCCAGAAATCCAGATACCTCCGTATCTCCTCCATGCGGACGGATGCCGAAACCTCTGGGTCATTCCAGCGCCTGTAGTCGTAGCGAAACTCAGCGAAGTAGTGCGCATCGACTGGGCTGGCAACACGTAGTGGGTGGCAAAAATGACACCCATACCATAAAGCTTCGACCCGACTTCCATGCAAAAAATCGTGGGCGTCTGCACGAGCGCTTCTTGCCATCGCGTTCTTGTGGATAAATACAGCATCAAATCCAATCAGCTGCCCCAAATGGTAGCCCAACGGAAAAAGGAGCTCGGTGAAGGCCGAAAGAGAGCAGTGAAGAAAGTGCCCTCTGCGCCGCTTGTCCTGGCTAAGCTCTAACAGGGTGTCGCCAACACCTTCTGTGAAATTGAAAGGTCTGAAAACAATAGGCGGTGGAATGAAGGAGTGGACCTCGACATGGATCAGCATCGGAAGCAACGGTTGTCCATCTGGCTGCTGATTGAGGAGCGCCTCGACAAAGCAGCAATCACAGTTATCCACGTCCACCTTTGCCAGCAACAGGTCGGAAGCCACGGCGGGATAGTCCATTTCTGTGTGCCGAAACTCCTCCACCGCTGTCAGCATGCTGTATGGTGTCGCAGGCTCGAGCTTTAGTTTCACTCCTGCACGTGATTGATGCAGGCGTTGCAGTGCCTCGTAGACCTTATGATCGCCTTCGAAAAGAATTCCACGCACATCCTGCAGAGCCAGAAGCAGGCAGTTGGCTGGATCGTTACCGTCTTCAGGACCGCGTTCGTAGCGTCCGTCCTGGCGTATTGCATCGTGGAGGCAGTCGCCGTCTCCAGCTCCAACGTTGATCACCCAACGTGCTCTTCTTGAGCTGTGACTGGTTAATGCCAGAAAAGCATCTTGAGTCATGACCTCCTCCAGCCGTGGCGACGCATACCACCACAGCAGGTCTTCTCTCCCGCAGACATTGCTCGGGCTCAGCAGCACCGTTGCGCGAGGGACACGAACAATTGGGAAACTGTCGTCGACGACTCCGACATCAAGGTAAACAGCATGCCGCAGGAGGTCATGCAGCTCGGGATAGTTTTTCAGCTCAAGATCATTCACGAAGCATGGATGATCCGGCAGCACCTCAAATGCTATCGCGAAGAGATTCTCCTCTGAGTCAGAGGTCGGACGGACTTCTGCCAGTACGTGCAGAGCCTGCTTGAAACTGGTGCAGAGATCGTTGAAGTTGCTGGCAAACTCTGGCATGTTCACATGGCACAAGTCGAGCGTCAAGAGGCAGTCCAACTGCCGCATGATTTGTACAAGGTGAAAGTGTCTGCTCTCAGCCTCGTCTAGCCAAGTATTTCGGACGAAAGATAGCCAGAGAAATTCTGATGCCTTGGCTGAGCTTTTCAGGCTCAGCCGGAATGCTTCATTCTCCTGTTGCTGCACCTGGCACTCACCCGCCAGAGGGCACCAGCCACCGAGAGGTGCCGTCGCATGCACGGCAGCAAGAGACATGTGCAGGGCCCACATTGCAAGGCATGGCAAGGCTGCAAGCAAGGCTGCAAGCAAGGCTGCAAGCAAGGCTGCAAGCAGGGCTGCAAGCATGAATCGCGTGAGCACCGAAGTCGACTCCGAGCAACTCGGTCATTCGATCCCTTCATCGTCTGCCAAAGCATGACTGTGGCCGAGAAGCACTGGCAAAGCCAACACGGCCAGTACAGGCAAGAAGCGACCTCAGTTCAAAACAGAATAACACATCAACGACAGTTCCTGCAGAACCTTGGTCCAGAAGACACCGAAACAGTGCAACGAGCCTACATGTATGTCGCCCGTGTCACCAGAACAGATGCGCAGTGACGGAAGCCAAGCACGTTTTACTGAAAAGGCCAGGCTTACACAACAAGTACACCCTTTGCAGGGAGGAGTACATTATCGAGCCATTCTATCAATCAGATGATTATGCAGCATGACCGGAGCTACATGCAGAGTAGCCAGATCTTTGATCTAACTGCCATACCCTGAACGACCCTGAAATCTGGGTGACCCCCCGAAGTTTGAGTCACTAAGCTGAGGGCGTCCGCTTGCGACCTGCCCGCAGTGGCCCAGCGGCGGCCGGGCCACCATGACTGCTGGCACTCCGTGCTCCACGGCCCCGCGACGATTCACGGCAAGAGCATTGCTATTGGTTTTGCGAGGAGGGCAAGCAGGGGGGTTGAAACCGGGACCTAAACTGCCGGAACGTACACGTTCAGAAAGGGAACCACGCTAGAACACGCGATCTGGGAGTGCGATTTGGAATTGCGCATCCAGGCTGAGAGCACGAGTGTTCCAATTCCTACACGCGGAACCGGAAACCCTCAGCATAAAGGGAGGTCTGCAACCCGAAGAAGCCACATCCATGCTCAACTTCGCAGGCATTTGCTACAACAACTGCAGCGCCGCAGAAGAGCAGCAGGGACCCACTGCAGGGACAATCACCTCACTACACACTACACCGCCGAAGGCCAAGTCACCAGCAGCCGCAGAAGCAAGTTACACAAGAGGAAGCTTGGAGCACCGCGCTACAAGACTTGAGCAGCAGCCTACATCCGAGCCAAAGGGGCAACCAAATATCCCCTACAGACACGATCCGCAATTTTCGCAGGCTGAGACGGGCCAGAGCCGGAGCACTCTGTCTTCGGCACAGTAGGCTTAGGACTGCAACACTAACCTCCTAATTTGATTGCAAAAAAGTCCTTGCTGAAATCTGCAGATGGGTTGTGAACTTTAAGTTAAACTGTTTCTACCACTTTCGCTTTTACGGTTAATGCTGCGAGACTGATACAGTAGAGGCAGATTGCACCTGAAAATACGGAAGGCTAGCAAAGGATGCCTCTAGCACCTACGACAAGCCACGAGCTCGGAATCCTAAAACATAGCATGGCTTTGCATATCCAACACTCGTGAGCTCGGATCATCTCTGGCCCCTAGGACAGCCAGGTCAGTGCTTCTTGCGCTTCCGACACAGTACCCGCTGCACGCCTTAAGAGCACACCGACCATGAGAGCAGCAGTTTGAGAAGAGGTGTTGCATGGTGTTACCAATGTCAATGCACCACTGGCGCACGCGCGCGGCACCCCTCTCTCACCGCAAACAGTGAAACCCATGCTCTTTCCGGAGCTGGCCTGAGCTGGCTTGCTGTTGCTGGCAGGTTCGAGCACTTTCTGGGCCTTGACATCGTGCGTCATTCAAGTCAATCACTCAGCGCTTCAAGGGCAGCGCGAACACACAGCAGACAGCTCCTCCACAGTCTCCCTAGCCACCCCAACTTGGTCTCAACTGTCAATCCCAGATTAAAAATCAATCTGTCTTCATCCAAGACACGCCTACGATGGCGAAATGTCCTGGCAGATGTATCTTCCCAGCTCTCTTCTCTCGTTAACAATCATGAAGCCTCCATGTGATTTCGTGGACCCCTCGGATCCTCCTCATTCTGATAGGACTGGATCTTCTCTGCCTGAGCCCCGCGCTTGCAGTTCCTGGGCGAAAGAAGTACACGGCTAAACGGAAGCAACCCAACAAGCACTTGGCCACTTGGCAAGCCTTATGAATCCTGGGTGGGGGGGGGGGGGGGGGGCGGGGGGGGCAGAACTCGGCGAACACGAAAAAGTGCTTGCGGGAGCCAAAGAAAAAGACACGCTAGACCGCTAGAATCTGACCCTGCCAGCGCTGGTCCATACCGCTGCTGTCGTTGTGAGTTGCTCCATGTGAAGTCAACTTCAAAGACACGCACTCTCTCGATTTCCAGCATGACGCTGTACTTGGCGAGAAGGCAAACACTCGTCTTGGAAATCCGTTCGACGTTAGCGACGCTGACTGTGAACGCAACTCTGTCCCACACCATGCAGAGTTTGGTGTTCATTGTTCTCTCTGCAGTGGGCATAGCGGGGACATCAAGTGCAAATGCAGGAGCTCACGAATCTCAATGTCTGGCAGGTGGCTCTGAGTAAGAGTCACTGAAGGGCGGGTTGGTAGCCATGTGTAACACTTGAAGAAGTGAGAACCTGCTGTGCTATCGTCCGAAATCGCCAAGCAAATCTTCCGAAGCATTGAAAATCTTCAAAATCAGGCAGGGAGCAAGTCGTAAACCACATTGCCCTCCTGCAAGCACGGGGAGCTTCAGGATGAGCTACATTGAGACCGCTCGAAGGGCCACTGACGCATAGTGCGCACGGCTCGTCTTTTTGCTTAACGTCTCGAGTCAAGTGCCCAGGCAGAAGCGTCATGCTCGTTGTGCATACTGACACTCTGCCACAGCATATGAAGAAAAGGTAAACAGTGAACTGCAACAATTGCCAAGGCATTCCTTGAGCCGTATGCCCTCCACAATGGCATCCATCCAGCGGTTCTTGGAATCGCTCCAATATTGTACCTGCAGCAAACTAGAACTGCGAAAAGACAGGTTCAACTCTCGATGCAAGATTGGCTGTTCTACGGCGGTCCCTCGTGGGCTTACTGTTCTTGTTTATTCTGTCCATTTCGAGTAGAAAGCTTCTCCCGAGACTGGAAACATACTACGAGTGATCACTGCGATCACAACGACGCTTTTTCAGAATTGCATCATAGCCCGGATGACGACGATCATGCTATTTAGTGTACCAGCATACTGACGATGAGGATGGTGACGATGTTGATGCTGGTGGTGATGACGACGGTGGTGATGATGATGATGATGGTGATGATGACGATGACGGCGACGATGATGATGATGATGAAGAATTGAAGGCGATGTTGATGATGATGACGATGGCAAAGGACGACGACGACGACGACGATGATGATGATGATGCTGATGATGATGATTCACGATGGTGATGATGCTGATGATGGTGACGACGGCGATGGTGAGTTGTTCGATCTGCAATGTCTGGCTCTTCTGCCATATAACGAAGCACTAAACAAAACACTGAAACGAGGATGGCCCTCGGGTAAGACAGATGCTTGGGAACTTCAGTGTGCAGGCACCTGCTCCCCCAAAGCGAACTTGGCCGTCTCTAGCGCCTCACCAGCAAAGATATCAGCGAGATGGCTCGGGGAAGCTCTTAGAAGCACATCTCCGTTACCACAGAACCGACGGACATTGCCAACTTCAATCGAAGCGGCAGGATCCAGCGACTGCTGAGCCGCTTGCGAGGGACCTGCAAAGGTCTTGCGCCACGATCCGCAGAGATCTGCGTGCTCCGTGACTTCACATGACGTGCAGGTAGCACACTGGCTCTCACCGTTTTCGCACGAGACCTCGCCTGACTTTTCTGGAGCAGCGGCCTGGACGTCAGTGCAGATTTTCGAGGTTTAGACTTCATCCAGAACTGGCAAATTATGCACTAGGTCTGTCTTGCTGCCGCTGGCGGCTGTACCCTATAGATCTGCAACTTCGCGGTCATTGCCGTCCCAGGCATGAGACGGCAAAAGCTATGGAAGAGACAGCTGGCTAAACCAAAACTTATTGGGACGCCCGTCTCCATTCCCCACACGGAACCCTCACCATCCCTCACCATAAATGCTTCATTTGCATGCCAAGTTGCAGCACCGCCGCTGTACCCAGCAATCCGTGCACCTCGTGAAAAGGCAATTGTCAAAGCTCCCCCCGAGCCTGTTTCTGCAGGCCCTGGGAACGAGGTTGGCCCAGACTTTTGCTCTACAACTGACGTGAGAGAGAGATAGCGATGCTGTCTAGCTTGTTTCTAGACAGCCCAGTCCACTGCACCACCCATATACTTGATGAGTGCGCACCTCATTGCCACGCCTGCCTTTGTCAATCATGTAATGATGTAATGCCTCATGAGTTGTGCAATGCCTTCTTCTCTGCCAGCTTCTGTTTTGTGGTTGG
Organism: Symbiodinium necroappetens; assembly: GCA_905231915.1. Classification (NCBI taxonomy): domain Eukaryota; class Dinophyceae; order Suessiales; family Symbiodiniaceae; genus Symbiodinium; species Symbiodinium necroappetens. The sequence continues at coordinate 7,060 of CAJNJA010091286.1, forward strand.
AGTGCTTAGGGCTATGGACTTAGGAGTCGTGTGCAGCTGGGAACATTCAGTGTGGGAGATGCATTAGAAGTTAAATCATGCGGTGGGAGGACGCGTTGAGCGCTGCGACCCTGCACCCCCCTGTCTTCTCTTCGAACCTCCGTCCCGGTCGAAGGCCAAGGGCCGAACGTCGCTCTTCCGGAAACTCGGTGAGCGATTTGGTGACCGTTTGGGTCACTACATCCTCCTGCCCGCTGGGAGGAAGCTGCACGCTGGACGGACTAGCCACAGTGGGAGCTTCTGCCTCCGGGAACTCCTCCTCGCCGTCTTCGTAGTACTGCGCAAGTTCGATCACAACATCTTGCCAGACTGATCCAGACTGGACACAAGTGGACTGCATGTGCAGCATGCGAGGACAGCAACAGCTCATCCGCGCGCAGGGCAACATGTATTGAGTCTTGGGACTGCAACTGACGGAGGGGGGCAGTCTCAACTTCTGCGAATCCTCGTCGTCGAAGTCATCCTCGTGCTGCGCCAGCTCCTGGAGCAGATCCAGATTCGCCGCAAGGCTATCACTGTCTCGTATGCTGAAGGCGACTTCTCAAACACATCGGCAGCGACGGTGCACCCTAGCCTGGAGGGCTTGGCTGATGGTCATCTCTCCCGGCAAGATCTCCTCTGTGCTCAGCGACTGCTAAGCGTTAAGTGCGGCTCAGGCGAAGGGCCGATACCCTCTGCCAGCTCCTCTCCTGATAACTTGCCCCGCAGGCCGGACACTGAGTCATGCCGGGATCCCGTCCTAGGACAACGCGACCGCCCTGAGTCGCATGCGGCTACGAAAGCCCGTCAGGGCACATGGCGAAAGTGACATGCCTCAAGCGCGGAGACACGGCTCCGGGAGACATCGCCGAGGTGCTCGAATAGCCGCACTGCATGCAAGCCTTGCCTTGGCTAAGGCCAACAACCGGCAGCTCCGTGGCGAATTCGTGCATTGCTACTTCTACATCTTGGAGCACTTGGAGGGTGTGAAGGTTTCTCAGAGTTTTGGGTCCTATGACGGACCCCTGACGGCCAATCACGATGCTTCCGTGATTGTCGAAGGATAACCATGTCTGATCGGCCGTGCCGCGAAGAAGGATATTCTCCAGCAACCCATCATCCTCCAGACCCTGCAGATCAGAAGCATTGCCGACCTGGGATGCCCAAGAGATCTGTTTGTGTTTTTCAAGCTTCGAGCGTGCTTAGACGTGAGAGCCCAGTTGAGCAGTTCGTTTTGACCGGGAATCCATGCCTTGTCCAGGTGTGGTCGGGTGAGTTACTGCCGGACTCGCATACAAAACTTGCAGATGCTGCCAGCATTCTCACACACACACACACATCAGTTAGGCCCTCCTCTTCGAAGGCCAATCCAAGGCGCATAGTTGCCATCGATAAACACCTGCGCAGAAACCACAGAACACCATCCGCCACCATGCGTCAGGAACCCTACGGCGACCTCCGGGTCCAGAGATGTCACTCGATGGCTCGAAACCAAATTCTGCAACCCTACTCCGACTCCTTAATGCGACAGGCTTTCATGCAACTTTCTGGCTCAAATTGGAAATTACCGAACTCCAAACCCTACGCCTTTCAACTGTGGAGTTTCACGGAGACCCCGGTGTGGATCTGAGGAGCGCAGGCCTGTGGAAGGAGCAAGTCATTGTTGCCACCTGTCTGAAGTCTCCGGTCTTCCATCAACTTTTGGATGGCCTCGGCGGAGCTGCCCTGCCTCTATGCTTCCTGTGTTGAGTTGGGGCTGTGTTTTACTTTTGACCTTCACGTCGTGTCCGCTGGTAGGCTCGTTCGTTCTCTCATCATCACACCTTCTTTCGGCAGGGCTATGAGCAGGGGGTTGACCCATCATCACACCTCTCTCTCTCTCTTTCCCGGGCATGGGGGCCGGTCAAAGCCCCCGCGCATCAAGCCCACCCGATGTTTTATCGGGCATAGGGCTTGCTTGCTTGCTTGCCGGGCTTTTGAGGCCAAGGGTTACCCCCTGAACCCTTGCGCGCTAGCGCTACGCCTCCGTCCAGTTGGGTCTGTTGGAGTGAGACGTGTTGAGGATCGGCAGTGTGGTGGCCAGGTTACTCCCCCGCATGCCCAAATCCCCTCCGAAACCCATGGAGTGCCATGTCCCCGCCTAGGCCACCTCGTTAGTGCCGATCCCTGTCTGTGTTGTTGCTCCGCGCTAGTCCCCTTGCGTTGGCGACAGCTTTTTTGGAGCTTGTTTGTTGGGGTCCCCGTTTGCGCCTGGTTGCAAGTACGGTACCAACAGCGTGCCAAGGATCCAGAGCAAAATGGACAGTTTTGTTGGGGTCCCCTCGCCTACTGACTGTAAGACTGCGCCTTGCTACGGTTTGTGGCCTAGGTTCCTTGTTGGCAGCGCTGGTCCCCTGAGGAAGCACGAGAGTAGGGCCAAAAGAAGTAGAGGAACACATCACATCGCTGGGTACCTGTGCTGGCGGTGGTGTGCTGTGGAGGGAACATTGGCCTGTGAGTTAGGAAGCACAGGGTCAGGGTACAAGGCCGACATACGGGAACCTAACAAAATGTTCTGAGGCCCTTGCTTGTCCCTGGTGGAGTTGTGATGCTCTGAGGCCCCTGCTTGTCCCTAGTGGAGTTGTGGTGGACTCGTGGTTTGAGCCCCCTACTTACTGGGTGCGCCCTACTTGTGTGTAGCTTTGCTGCTCACTTGGTGCCCGTCTCTCACCTTTCAGGTCGCGGTCGCTTCGTAGCCCTCTCCACGCCGTTGTCGTAGAGGTAACCCGGCTCCAAACCCATCCGCCGGCGTAGTTTGCGGCGTTCCCTCCACTCTGCCCTGTTCTGGCGGTTCCTAGCCACGCGGGCTTCTTCAGTCAGCGGTGCCATCCGCCTTGCCTTGCTGCTCAGGTGCTTTTTTGGTGGAGGCCCGGTTGGCTCCGCTCCCGTTGCGATCCCCACGAGCTCGATGGCCCATGGCTGCTCGGTCTCCAAGACCTCGTCCTGGCTGTCGCGGTCCCAGTCTGCTTCCTCCTCTTGGTGGGGAAGGTCAGTCCCCGTCTGTTCCACCATGCAGCTGTCCAAAGGGTGGTCCTCGGCGTCCGGTGGGACAAGTTGAGCCGCCCATGGTGTAGGAGTTGGTGTTGGTTCCGTGGGGGGCTGGTAGTAGGTGTCGCTGTTGTGCTTCTCCTGAAAGTTCCCGGTGACCTCGTGCTTCTCGTCGTTCCCCTGCGCGGCGTCCTGGTAGTAGACTTAGTTGTTGTACTTCGCCCCGGTCGTCACGTGGTGCTCCGGGTGGGAGTGGAGCTGGTCGGGAGCACTCGTCTCTGCTGTGCTGGCCAATGGAATGGCTCTGGCCGCTCCTGCCTCGAGGGGAGTAAGTCCCCGGCTCTCTTTCTCTCTCTCGTTCCATCTCCCTCTCTTCCCGTCTTCATGGTACATGACATAGCCCTCGTTGACAGCACGCCCTTTTCACAGGGCCTGGTCGTAGCCGTGTGGAGTTGTGGCCTCTTCGACAAACAGTAGCAGCTATGGCCAATGTTGCTCTAGTTTGAACCACAAAGGGAAAAGACACCCTTGATCACATTTTGCCTCATTCAATATATTCCCCAATACATGCACGTGTGGTGGTGGCTGCATCTTGTTCTTTCCTTGTCTTTCTCCTCATGTTATTGTTTTTAATACAGCCTGAGAAACTGCCTCTTTGTCTCCTCTCCTCTCTTGCTTGCCAGGGGTATGGTGGTGAACCCCGTTCAAAAGAGGCCTGCGTCCAGGGTCGCACAATCCGCAGTCATCCCCGCTTTCGCGCTTGGGCTCAGCCGTTCCCCTCCCTGCACTCAGCCATCACGCTACGCCCCGCTGGTGGAGGAAGGGGGAGCAACCCTCCTCCCCGCTATCAATCTTTCTTTCGCCAGGGCTATGGTCGAGGGTTGTTGCCCCCCCATCGCATTCTTGTTCTCTCTCTCTCCCTCCTCTCGCTGGGAGAGCATGGCGGACAAATACTCGGCTTAGACAACAGACAGAACGTAGACTTCGCTAGAGTTTCGTCGAACCTTCCGCTTCCAGACAACTCAAGCACCACAGAAGGACGCAATGTACTGCAGGACAGCTCTTTTGGCACACTTCGTCTTTCTGCGAAGCGCAATGTTCCACAGCCCCCTGTGCATTTGATTCTCTCTCTCGCTTCCTTGCTTTCTTCCTTCCTTCGTTGTGTCTTTCCACTGCACTTAAAGACTTAAAGTTAGGCCCTCGCTCTCGTTCGAGGTGCATGTCCATCGATCGATCGCACTCTGTCTCTCTGTCACTCTCTTCTGCCTTCGGGTTAAAGGGGCAGGTCAGGCCCCCCGGCCCATAGGGCCCCCCAGTGGCAATGGGGCCTTCGGGGGAAGTCAGTACACGGACCCGGGCAAGACTCCACATACCAATTATCTCTTCTTTCGCCAGGGGTGTGGTGGGGAGTTGCCTCCCTACCGCGCGCGAGCTGTTGCCAAACATGGAAAACTGCATCCCTCAGCAACTGGGCTCGTCCAAAGCCTTTGGCATCAGCGAATACATAAAGCAGAAACACTCCACGATCGTGCGATGGTACAAACAGGTGGTGGCTGATGCTCTCTCTTCACTTCACTCCGGGGTCCAGGGAGCTGGCGAGGGCTCCGGGCACCGAAAGGTGCGCTCGTGCTGTGAGGCCTTGTGGGGGGGAGTGAAACCCCACAATCACCGGTAAAAAGATATGGCTCCGCGGTCTGCGGAAACGAGAAAAACGAAATGGATGATGCTCTCTCTCTGATCTCTCTCTCTCTCTCTCCTTCTTGCTTGCTTGCTTGCGCGGCGCTTGGGGTTGGGCAGCAGCGCTACACTTTCGTCCGAGTTCGGTCTGAGTCGGTGTGAAACGTGGAGTGAGCCTCGAAAATGTGCGCAGCAGTGTCCTCTATACTCCACAAGTGCCCATCTTAGGAACCCCGCCTTGGCTGCAACTTGGGATCGGCTTTCACACGCCAGCGGAGTTGTAGCTTTGGGCATTGCCGGGAGTGTGCCGGGTGGCTCTGGTTTTGTAGCATCATCCCTGCTATAGCGGTCTCTCTCTCTCTCTCTCCGCGGCCGGCCTTGTTCTCGGCGTCTCCAGTACCCGCTTGTCTCGCATCCCGGTTGAAGTCGATGACTTTGTGGTGGACCTCGGAGTCGAAGGGGCAAACCCCCAAGGAGTCTCGTCTCCCATAAAGTAAATCGCTCAGATCACCCCTTGAGGGCTGCACGCCCTTGATTTCAAGAAGGTCCTGACCGGCGGCACAAATCCCGCGTGAAATTGCAGGCGCTTGCCGCTGCCAAGACCCCGTCTATAAGAAGACCAAAGAGAATTCTGTTGCAGTTTACGCAGCAGGCTTTCAACACCTTTTCCGGAATTAAACCATAGGCTCATCCTCCCCACGAGCATTGCAGCCCACCCAGCAGTCCCGTGCCCGCTTCCCTGCGTTGTACTCCACACGCTTCGCGCCGAGCGTGGTAACCAGAACCACGACTTCGGCAACATACCTCAACCAGGGGCAGCAATGAAGTCAAACGCTCTGGACTGGAACCGAAAATCCTGTTCCTTACGAGGACTAAAATCGATCAAGGCATAGAGCTGAAGTCCCTGTTTCAAAAGGCACATCTCTCCAGCCACAAGGTGGCCAAGGCACTTGGTTTCTGGCTGCACACGCACAGGCCCGGAGAGCATTCTCGCCCCGCTCAGCAGGATGCTGCCGGCGGAGGCATGGAGACAACCCACCCAGCTGTCGGGTCAGTGCAATCTAATTATGCTGTGAAGACTCGCTTAGGAACCATATAGTGGCTTCGGTGGGCTTCTGGTGGGTTTCGGTAGACTGCTGCAACAGGTGCAGCTTGCATTTCAGCTCTTGTGGAAGTGTGTGTGCGTGTGTGTGTGTGATATTATTCTTGTTGCTGCAAGGAGATGTAGGAAAGGTCCTGAGCTATCTAAACAATGACTAGTGCCAGAGTTCGCCAGTCAAGTGTGAATGATGCTCCTTTTGCCAGGAGCCGCTGTCTTGCGAACCGAAACGGTCTGAAAGGAAGCTCATCCAAACAGCTGCCACATGATATCATTTTATGAAGCCTGGCAGTCGCCTCATGGCAAACCCTGGCTACACGGAAGCAAATCCACGGAGGCCCTGCAGTACTCTGCCAAGCGTGGACAGCAGGCCATTGCCTCCGCTCTTTGGTCCTGCAAGCAAAACAGGGCTGACGTCACAGTATGGTATCCATGCTGGGACACGCGAGCTACCAGTGGCGAATGCGCTTACAGCCACCTCCAGCAGAGCTTCGCAAGCTGGCAGACGGCCTTAGGCTTGAGGCGAAGAGCGCTGCCAGAAACCCCCGAGGCACTTCTGTCTGGCGAGAGGTGGAAGTGAGCCTCTCGCTTGCTCCTCTTTGGTTGCCACGTGAATCCCCCATACCGCTGGATGGCCTTCTGTGGCTGGAAGTTGCTTCACTGCTTTGCTACGCCCGGTACCACCATGCATTGGACCATGTATATTCGTGAGCCACGATCCATGCCTCGTTGAGCAACTTGTGGCCCTTGAAGCCATCCTGAACATGCATCATGAGTTGCAGAGGCTTCCGATCCACACATGGGCAGGGCAACAGCATCTGATTGGATTAACGGATCTGATTCCATCATTGCTGTTTGCATGTCTGCAAGCTGTAGCAGACACACTGTAGCTGGCCTGACTGACGGTCGGAGCTGCCATGTTAATGCCCGTGGGCTTGTTGGGTTTCAGTGATGCGCCGTTAAGTCGTTCGTAGGTTGTTTGGGGTTCAGGGGTCGGCTGCCGAACAGATAAGCCGTGGAATTCTTTCCGCTTGCATTTGTATGGCTTGGGGCTGATTTTGTGGGAAGCGTGGACGGAAGCGGAACGGTTCTGCATGTGGACCGCGATTCTTGATAATAGCCCTCCCTGTCAGTTCGAGCCCAACACGGCCCACGGTTGCCAGAGAAGGCGCTCTGCTCCAGCAGGGAAGGCAGGCAGCCAAACCGCTTAAGCTGAATATAACCCGTTCTTTTTGCCATATCAGCGTGACGCTCAAAGCGACGCCCGCGCTTGGAGAATCAGCTCACCTGGAGCTCGCACAAACGAAGGCTTACAAAGAGACTTCCATCAAGACTGAGGCGCGGATGTTGGGGTCGCTCGTGTCCTCGGCGGGGGTCCGGCCCTGCGGTGCAGTGAGACGCTGCTGCCGGAAGAGGGCGAAGAGGGTGAAGAGGGCGGGGCGAGGCGAGGCCTTCCGATCCAGCGAGGTGGTGCTGGCCCCAGCGGCAAGCATGAGCTTCACAGCCTCCGGGATGGATCCGACGCTTTTTTCCAGGCTGTCGGACATGCCGAAGCTTCGGATGCTGCGAAGCGATGAACCATGAACCCTGCACCGCCTGATGCAACGTCATTCCTGGAAGCTCCTGTAACCTGGCCTCAGTCTTCTGCTTGAATGCCGCGAAATGAAGAGGTGATTGCATTTTCTCGTTCGGCTCATCCAAATCCACGCCCGTTCCGGACCTCAACCTGAGGCGATGAGGGATTTATTTCTGGAGCTCAGCCCCCCCTCACCCCCCTCTCAGCAGATCGCCGCGCATACGCACTTCGGGACTTAGGGACTTAGGCTTGACCCGAGGCCCGAGGGGCAGAACTCGCAGGACCGAGTCGTGACCACGGCGGCAGGCCCGGGACACGGCGGTGTTGCCCAAGTAGCCTGCAGCTTCCCAGAAGAAAGAAAAAGTAACAAACGTCTGGGAGCTCCCCTGGCCTTTCACGTTGACTTCCACGCCAGCTGCCAGCAGCGACTCAACCGCATCTGCCTTCCCAGCATCGGCTGCCCAAACAAGCCTCAGCCAAGTCGATTCGTCTGAAAAGCAGACAACTCGGAGCTTGGAGAAAAACGTCACACCTCCGTTTATGGGCCATGCATGGTGTATGCCATGTCGCGCCTTGTCTTCCGTTTGTGCTATGCATTGTCATGCAACGGATGTAGCTCCATCTGCATGGTGTCAAGCCTCCTTCAGTTTACAACTCTTGCAGCATTAAATCACCCAGCGGCGGGGTGTTTCCGCTAGAGTCTGCTGCCAGAAGGTCCTGCCAAGCGAATCAGTTGCGCCCCGACTGCGAATTCTGTGCCAGAGCTTGGCACCATGCCAGTGTTGAGGCAGCCTGAAAACCCCTCACGAGCCTCCCTCGCCATCGCTTTCAATGCTGCAATGTCTCCATCAACGGCTGCGCGACATGCGGCCGTCTCTGGCAAAGGCTCCTCAGGATGCAGCGAAGCGACTCAGGACGTAAGTCTTCGAACTTCCCGTGCCCTTCTTGCCACGGCTCCGACTTTCGGGCGAGAGTCTGCGCTGAGGTGGAGCCCAGCGGGCCTCCCGAAAGACAGATTTCCGGATTCCTGGTGGACCCTCCTCTCTTGATGGCCATGTGTTGGATCTTGGTCCAGAGACTAAACTTAAACAGGTCGAGCTTGCACGAAGGTTTGCCTGGAATGTCGAATGTTTTCCAAAGAAGCTGTGGAAGTTCAAGTAGACTGTCGATGACGACGTCCGCACCTGGCCCAGGCAAGGTAGGGGAGAGCCGCTTGAGCCAAGGATGCAACCCAGCAGCCGTAGCTGGAGTCCTCAGGTAGCGACAAGGGCCCTTTGGCAAATCTTGCTTCAAAAAGACTCCGGTCCAAATTGCCTCAGGCTCGCAGAAACTTGTTCACGGCAGTGCAAACAACGTGAAACCAGCAGCTCCCATGCCACTCCTTAACTCCATTTGCCGAGACTCGCCGTCACGAAACCTCCTCCTCGGGTCCACGAGAGCGGTGGACACTCCGGCCGCTTTGCCAAAACCAATGTCCTGGACACCGGGATGCTGCGCACATGCATATACAACATTGTACAACCATCTGTCTAAGGGCCGACCCTAAGGGGTACCCCCCAACACCCTCGTCCGTCCGGGCTTGCACTGTCCTTGTCTGCCAAACCCTTCGTTTCTCGTGTGATCTCAGTCAGGCCTTTGCTCTACATTTGCCTTGTCAAGTGGCCATGACCCTTCTTGGTTGCTACCCAACTGTCTGTGCGTCATCGGGCTTTTTGGAGACAGCAAATTGCACTTGGAGCTGAAGACTTGAGCTAAAGCCATTTTCCATGCAGGCTCCAGACACTTCACTATGCGTTGCTTGGTGTCAGCCTTCAGCATTCTGGATAGACTGGTGATTGGGGCACGACAACATCCCAACGAGGACTCAAAGCGACAAGAATGCAAAGTCAAGTGCCTCGACTATCCCGCCAGCCAGCGCCAAAACCCAAAAGCCACTGCGCATCTATATTGCATTGAAACATAAGGAAGGAAATGCCGCTCTCTGTCTTCTCTCTTCTCCCCTGCTCTCCGAGCTCGCCCTGCGGAACCGAGGAGCATTCGAAGGGGAGTCCCCGACCATCAGCAGCCCCGAGCCTCTTCGGATTCAGGGGCGAAAGAAGGCGAATGAAATCCAGCGAAAATACCATATTACTACATCACAATATCATAGTAGAATACTTTGCAGGACGGCCCCGGCCTAGTTGCTGGTTCCACTTCCTCGCAATTGCCTGCAGCTGCACATGAGGTCAAGATGTGGACATTTCCCCTCTGGTCTATACACTCCGAGGCGATGCAATGAGCTCACCAGCCCTCGACCTCGAGGGCCGCTGGATGCGGCTTGTCATGCTCCTCGACATATCGGCACATCGAATGAATCGAATGGAGATTTCACTTGGGCCCAGGTCGGTCCACGTCATCGCGGCTCAGCGCCGGATGGAAAGCAGGGATGCCAGCCGGACTCCAGAGTTTGTCCTGAGCAAGAAGGTCAACCCGGGAACCCGAAATGCAACCGCAAAGCAAATCTCGCGAGCTGCCCGGTGGAATCGCCCGGTCTTGGCTTCCGCACCGCGCCCCATATGGGGAACTCGTGTCCCGACCGCCCGGTCGAAACCCCGCCCGGCCCGTGTCGTGCCCCGTATCATACCGCGACCCCGCCGCGCCCCGGCTCCGTATCGCGAGCTGCCCGGTGGACTCCCGCCGGCGCATCACGCACCCCGCCCTGCGCCGCACGCACGCCCCGTATCGCCTACCATCCCGCCCCCATCTAAACGCTTGCGCTCCTGCGCTGCACCCCGTATCGCGGGCCACGTGGTTGGAAAATCTAAATGAGAGCCCAACCCCCAACGGCTTTTGGGGAAAAAGCGTGGAGCTTGTTTGGTTGAAGTTAATTGGTCACAGCTTCTTCAGAACCTTGCATGGCAAGGAGCATGCAGCCATCCCACGGTCGACGCAGAGTTGCCTCAGCACGGTCGGATGAAAACTGCACGGCAGCTTAGCTGCACCTGATCTTAAAGAGCGCTGGAGTCCTATCTTCTTTGACAAGTGGCGAGTGACCAGGGCCGTTGGAAGGCCGTGCCTCGACAAATAAGCATCGAAAAAAAACAAAAAATGATTCAGTAAAAAGACAAAAACGCATCAAAAAATATATAAAATGCCTATCATTGGCTGGGCTGGGGCTGGGCTGGGCTGGGCTGCCTGGACGGGTTGAGCTGGGCTGCTGAGCCATGCTGGGCGGCTGGGGCGGCTGGGCTGCGGCTGGGGCTCGGCTGGCGGTCAAACAGTTTGGGTTCCACCACTTCAGGCTCCGTGTTGCCGGGATTTTCAACGCCTGAGGACTCGGAGTGTTGAGTTTAGGGATATCGGCGATGTCGGCATCTGCTTTTATGATTGAGAGTTCGCGGCTTAGGTTGTTTTGGACCTCCTTTTTCATTTTCGGGTTCATTCGGAATTGAGCAGCAGCAGCAGCAGCAGCAGCAGCAGCAGCAGCAGCAGTAGCCGTCGTCGTCGTCGTCGTCGTCGTAGTAGTAGTAGTAGTAGTAGTAGTAGTTGTTGTTGTAGCAGTAGTAGTAGCAGTAGTAGTAGTAGTCGTCGTCGTCGTCGTAGTAGTTCGTAGTAGTAGTCGCCGTCGTTGTCGTACTAGTACTACTACGACTACTACTACTACTAGTACTACTACTACTACTACTACTACTACCACTACTACTACTAGTACTATACTAGTTTGTAGTAGTAGCAGTAGGAGTAGTAGCGGTAGTAGTAGTGGCAGTAGTGGCAGTAGTAGCATATGTATATGCATATATACATATACATATACACATACATATACATATATATAAATGTATGTATATGCAGACAAAAGGGATTGAAGAGAGAGACGGAAAAGAAACCGAGAGAGCAGCAACATCTCTGGACATGCACATGGTCACGTAGTCAGATTGAGCGCTGATTCATGGAGCCACGTTTGGCAGTAGACTTTTGCGGAGGTTCAGTATGGTTTCTGTGGGACGTCACAGCATAAAACTCCATCTACAGCCAGTCTTACGGTTCAGCATACCTGTCTGAAGATCCCGTGCACATGAACTCAGCCCATAGCTATCTCTGCACCATGCAGAAACTCCCCACTCTTGCAGCTTGCGGGTACGACACCCCGGTCGCAGCAGTGCTTTGAAAAGTTTGGATAAGAAAGCCTGGCGCTGTTGGAAGAACTGCTCTGCTGCCTGAGCGGAACGTTTTGTACAGAGATTCGGCTATCGACGAGCGGTTTGACAGCCCTACTCTGGACTCAGACCGGTTGAGGTGAGTGCATCCCCGTCTCGGGCCAGTTGTCTCAATTCCTCAATCTGAGAACTGCATATCCGCGGTTGCGGGCCTACAGTGACGGTTCGGCATCGGGACAGTGCTGCTGTCAAAAACTCAGGCTGCGAGCGGAAGATCTCAGGGGTTGGTGGGTCCTGCTTAGATTAGAAACCGATGATGGCCAGCGGCAGCGGCATCATCCAGCAAATTCTCGAAGCCGGCAGCTTGGAACGACGACCGGACCTGTACCCCGCTCATGCCAGGAACAACCGTGGAGTCGCACATAGCGTTTCGGAGCAGAAGTGCTTTCCGAGCCTGTCGGTGAGTCTCGAGGAACTTGTCCAGCCTGTCGGTATCCTCAAACAACTCCGAGAAGCCGCTCTTCTCAAAGGAGGCTTGCATGGCTTTGTAGCGCACAAGCCTCAGCTGTGTCGCAGGGTCAAAACCACGTTCACTGCACACTTCTTTTCCTAACAGAAATCAGAATGCGAGGGACTTGGCTGACAAGGGTTGGCAAACAGCCAAGCTTCATAGCTTCCAGCTCCGAAGGCTTCTCCAGCAGGCCCGATAGTCCGCAACGCTCCAACATCTCCTCGCCAGCACTGATTTGGTGAATCATGTCCGACAGCATACAACGGGTCAAGCAGATAGACTTGGGTATGGACATACCCGGCGTCCTTCCGTTGACTTGAAAGTTTTGGCCTCCCACTGCAATAACCGGGCGCCTTTACTCACTCCCAACTGCCGCGCCCGACCCAATACCCGATTACCCCGATCCTGGAGTTGCTTCATCAGCGAAAGGAGGCGCGCCATCTCCTGCGCAAGGAGCGGTGGGGTCGAGGGAACCTCAAGTCGGAAGGTAGTCTAGCAGCACCAGCAGAAGAAGAAGTAGTAGGAGAAATAGAAGTAAGTAGTAGTACCAGGAGCAGTGAGCAGTAGCAGCAGCAGCAGCGGCAGCAGCGGCAGCAGCAGCAGCAGCAGGAGTAGCCGTAGTAGGTAGTAGTAGTAGTAGTA
>CAJNJA010091297.1:0-19395 GCA_905231915.1 Symbiodinium necroappetens
TCAGACTCGTAACCCCGAGCCGTGAATTGAATTTAGCTAGCTTATTACATCAACCAAACCCATCGGTTTGTAAAGTGTTATGAAGCATAGAAGTGTGAAAAAGAACCGTATTCATCGTGATACTCACCCGGAAGCCCCGAAAAGAGGCTCGCCACCAAGGAAACGCGGAAAGGCTTCAGAGCTTCAGGCAGGCAGTTAAGATTAGGGGGACCCTTGGGGATCTAGACCCTCTCAATAAGGTCCCTTTTAAGGAAGCCATAAGTAGGTTTAGGAAGGGTCCCCTTTAAGGCTTTAGAGGGTCTCTCTAATACTACCTAGGATATAGTTCGGATATAGATTCCTGGTTGCATAGCAACATCGCGCAATCAGGAGCACTAGCAGTGACGACTGGATGGACATAATTTACTTCGTTAGACGTGGGTTCGGCTTCTCGGCGGACAATACAGAGGTACAGCTTAACAAAGAAAAATACACAGCTTTGTTTGGTAGAAGCCTTCGATGCGAAGCAGTTCGGGGACTGGGATCGTCTAGTCGGATTCTGGGACTGCAGAACGAGTGGAGTCAGTTTACACCTCATGATCATGCACCCTAAACCCTAAACCTTGAAACCCGAAACTACAGGGTGCACCAGCTTGGGTTTCAAGGCTTGTGGAAGCTCGCCCCTGTGTGTTCATGTGTACATGCCATCTCATGCACAGGAGCACAAAATGCCTTCTTGATATTCTGAGGCGAACCAACCAGGACAACAAATGCTAATGAGGGTAGATGAAAAAGGAATGAGAACTTGACAATACAACTCTTACCGACGATGACAACGACAACGAGCGCAAAGAAAAGGACTGCCACAACGACAACCAGACCCTAACAGAACACAAAACATCCGAATAACCAACCTCATCGCAATCAACATAGAAAAGCAAGAAGCACGAGAAGAAGAAGAAGTATGCTGCAGGAGCACCAACATAACAACAGGCTCATGGTAACTTAACGGACACACACCAAGACGCGAGACTCATCACAACAACTCACTGCTATGTGGGCCCGTAACAAATTACAACTTCGGCCCTCCAATAAGACTGGGCTTCCAAAACCAACCCTTTTGGGCATAGGGTTTCTGCCCAAATTCTTTTTTCTTTTGGGGTTAGGTCCATGAGGGTTAGGGCTGTGGACCGCATCAGGCTGCAGGGGTTTCGGGTTGAACTGCATCCGGCCTCCTTTCTCGCCTCCTCTTTGGCCTCCCTGCGCTTCAGAGGAGGGTCCATGTCGGCCTGGCCGAACCGAAGCCGAAGCAAAACGCAGGGGTATACTGCATGTACGCAGTGATGCTACCCAATGAAACTTCCGACTGATCCGGTGGTACTGATCGCGAACTCCTAAACCCTAAACCCCCAAACCCCGTTTTTTGAGCAGGGACTGCAATGCACTAAGCCCTGAATCCCTTCAGCCAAGCTCCAGACGCCACCCCTAAACCCCTAAACCCTAAAGCCACCTTGAAACCCCCAGACTGGCACTCTTCAGACTTCTGCCTCTGCCAACCGACGGCGCATGCGCCAGTAAAGCCTCGGACGCTTCGTTTTTGTTTAGGGTTTAGGGTTTAGGGGTTTAGGGATTAGAGTTTAGGGTTTAAGGGTTTAGGGGTTTAGGGTTTCGTGCTTGTCATGTATCGTATGTCGCGGTCTTTTGAAGAAGGGGGGGGAATGTAGGCTAATCAGAGGGTGGCGGCCTATCGGCATGGCTTCTGGGGCTACGGCTAGGGCTTTGGGCTTGTGGGTTTAACTTTGGATTAATTAAGGGTGTACGACTTCGGGTGCTTATCAAAGCCCGGGCTGTAATGATGAGCGTTCACATACACCTATGCGCGCAGACCGATTTCGACTCTCCCGCGTGCTCGAGGCAGGAAAGGTTCCACAACAATTGGACCAACTAACCCTAGACCAGAACTAGGCCAGGCCTCCTTCCAGCAATACAAACTTGTTGGTGCAGGCATCTTGGAAAAATGCTCAGGCCCCCAGCATGGCAGGACAAACCCCTCAACCAAAAGTAAGCGCCAACCAAGAACTGATAAACCAACAAGCTTAGCCACACGTTGACCCCCTGCCTGTCACGCTAGCAGTATGCCAACCTGGTCGCAAGCCCTCAACGAACACCGATTTGCAGTTTTGGGTTTGGCGTTTACGGAGAGCGGAAGAGAGAGGAAGGCAGAGACAGAGAGAGAGAGAGAGAGACAGAAAGAGACAGAGAGAGAGCGAGCGAGCATCCCCCGGCAAGGGGATGGGCACCCGCGTTGTCTCCGCCCCGGAAGGGGTTAAGGCGCAAGCGGGGCACGGAGCTCCGAAAACGTCATGGCCCCGTGCAGCGTAGGCAAGCACGCAAAGTTTGCAGTAGCACGAAACAAGTGGTACATGAGTTACAGTACAAGATCTGTGTACTTGCACGTGAAAGCGTGTGATAAGGTGTGAAGGAGACTGGGCGTGGGAGTGGCGGCAACGCAGGGAGATGTGCAGCGTAATCGATAAGTTCATGAATGTTGTGGTCAAGGTGGCAACTTCCGTTAATTCCGCCCGCTGCAGTCCGGCCCCAGTCACTGGGTGATGTCGGGCCGGGGAGCCCCACCACTGCAGCCCGGAATTTGCACAACCATCCATTCACCGACAACTGGCCTGCTTCCAAACATGACCATGGAGGTACCTGACATCCAAGGTGCTGAGCATTGTGAATATCTGTGCTGAAAGCCACGTGAAATGCGTGTGCTCGTGTCGATGCCTGTGCCCATCAGAAGGCCGCCAACATGAGCAGCGAAGTCCATGAGGGGCAGGAAGCTGAACCTGTTCGAGGCAAAACCGAACCACCGGGACACTGCTCGCATCTGCCCGCGAGATGCAACTCTGCTTCGATTATCAAGGAACGATGTATGTGTACAGACTAGCTCTGCATGGGCCTTGGACACCGTTGTGCGAGATACAAGCACTGTCGCATGAGCATAGCGTCGTTGATGCATACTTCCAGTGCCCAAGAGTGCGAAACTCCGCACAGGTGGCCGTCATGATCCCTTGTAGTCGCCAACACGTCGGCCCCATCTAATTCAAAGATGAGTGCTGGTGCGAGCGTCGAGTTGAAGGGCTTAGCTATGTCCTGTCACGTTCATTGCGGCCGATACGACGCCCGAGGTCCAATCCAAACACCGTTGCTTTCTGCTCTCGTGACAACCGGACCAAGTGCCGCAAACACAAGCCAGAGAGTTCATCATGCAGGTGTTCGTCGGATGAGTCCCTTTCGGCCAACTTCACCATCGCCATGCATGTGAAACTCTAATTGCCTACTTGGCTTCGAATGTGGCCAAACAAACAAAAACACTCTCACATCAAAACACCTCTCCTGAGCTGCGGACACCAGCACCATGAGGATCGAAAGGACGATAGACGTGACTTGTGCCTGAGCCGAACATGAGACAGCTTTGGGATGCTGTTTTACTCGACTCAAACATCAGTTCCGACTGCACTTTTCAGGTTGAACAGCTTGTGCTCAGATGCACTTTGTCGGTGTGAACCATTACACACTCTGCACACAATGACAAGGAGTGCATAACGTCCGAGCTTCCAATTTCAACCTCAATTCTGAGTACCGAAGACCCTCCTATCTGAAACTTCCACAAACGGATCTGTCTGTCCATGCACTGCATGTGCGTTATTATAGGGCTCCTCACGTTTCTCATCTTGATGTCAGACCTGAGCAACTTGCTCTTCCTCAAGCAGGAATATCAGGTGAAGGGGGTTGAATGCAGGAAAGCTGTAGTTAGAGATCAGATAGGCCTGACTTCCTGAACCTGCACATCAGTATGGCGAGGACAGGCTCAGTTGCATGGGCATGCCACAGGAGCAGCGGCATGGCTTGCATGCAACACAATCAGGACACCACGGCAGCGTCTGGTTCCAGGTGATGAAAATGAAGCTCAGCCTCATGGGCAACCAAGGTTTGCTCATCCGAGCAGAGCTACCCGTCCGGTCGGGGGCCGCGCCAACCTCCGATAAGTCCACAAAGGCAACCAGACCTTTGAGTGCAAGCTTTGGGCTGTTACTCTCGTGCTCATGCCAATGCCAGTGCTCTGCGGCTTGATGCATGGACCACGCAGGATGAGCTTCACACCAGAGGCTGTCTGTTATCAGCCAACGTTCGTCCCTTTCTGCTGTGCATGCAGCAAGTCGGAGGGTGAAAAGCAATTGAGTGCATGTTTCCAAATCTCCTGCTCTGGCCAACAGGTGCGATCCCTTGCGATGCTCAGGGTCGAGCGATCCGACGCCGATGGTGTCTGGATGAAGCACCTGCAACTCGCGCAAAGAAAGCACCCAACCAGACCAAAGTGGAACACATAGCGTAAATGGTTTTCTCGTTGCTGTTGAAGGCTATTTCATTCGCCGAGATCCCGACACAGCTTAGCAGATTTGCATAGATGCCGCTGACGAAGTAAACCACTAGCCAAGCCTGGGCAGCAATCAGAATGGTGAGTTTGAACCCTTCACGCGATGCTAGGTCGACCCGAGTATATTTTGGAAGAACAGAAGAATCTAGGCTGATATGACGAAGGCCCCCAGCACATCATGCATCTTGCACACATGCTGACCCAGGCATTCCGACAGTGGGGCCCCAAATGACTTCCAGCTGGACGCCGGCATGCAACTGCACGACAAGATTGCCAGCCTCAGATTTTGCCCGTCTGCAACACGGAGCACAGCGCCTCTTCACCGATGCCGTCGCTCTGTTGCTAGTGCTAGGGGTCAAGCTAGGTGGATCCAGCCTGCATGAAGCATCGTCGCCTTGGCAGCAAGATAGGGTGACGGGCGACAACACCGTGGGCAGCAGAGCCTTGCTGAATCTTGCAAGCAACGTAGTACTTGCAGAGACTCAAGGGCAGCGTGGTGCACTCACATGCCGGGGCATCTGCTGATGCTAGTCGCCACCAGTCTCCATGGAGCAAGATTTTGGCCTTTGCAGGTCTTGTGGAAGGTGTGTTGAATCTCCATGAATTGCAGAATTGAAATCAATGGACTGCCTTGCTGAACCGAATACACTGTCCATTGCTTCATGGGCACGACAAGAATCAAGGGCCGAGCTCCGTATCCGTTTTCGCTATCATTGCTATCGTTGGACCACCCTTTGAAGGTGTGACTGCAGCATACTGCAGCACAAGAGAAGACGAAATTCGATATCTTCTCTGCTGGATGCGGTGGAAAGCTGTGCAGCAAGGAACACGCCTGGGCCCGACGGTTCGGGAATCTTGGAATCTTTGGATGTGAAGATGCGCGGAAGCGGAGTGGAAGACAGCAGCGCTGTCAAGCCGATTTGTCGAAGACGGAGCTTGGTCATGTGTGGAAAGCAACCGAATTCCGCCGCCTCCCTACTCCTGCATGAAAGACAAACCGCTGCCCTAGCATGTGCAACAGTCTGGGTCAGGCATGATTCGTTGACTAAGACTAAAACCAGAAGGTGCCCCCGAGAAAATCGACCTTCTTCAGGCGCAACAACACTTTCCAACATACATTCTACCAGAAGCCGTGTTCGAAAGCACAACTCTTAAACTCGATGCAGAAACTGTCGAATTCTTGAATATGCGCCCCTCACAAGCAGAGCGAGGAGTAGGAATTCATTGTCGGAATCATGAGTTTCCTCCTCCACCCATGTAATCCTCCGGAAAGAAGCTTGCCATCACGTTGTTTGGCCAGGCCAATCCATGCACCGAAAACCCCTGCCAATGTGGACATGCAGATCTGAGCTCTCCAGCTGCATTCTTGCCGCCGGCTTCGTCCAGACGGTTGAACTTGGGACCGAGCATTGGGTTCTCCTGGGCAGGTTGGGTGACCCTGCTTGCCCCAATTCAACAGGCACATGCTGCAGGCTTATACAACATTCCGCAAGTTTCAGAGTCTATAGATGCATATGCTGCAGCTGGATTCCTCCACAACTCGGAGTACCTAGTCATGCAAAGCCACGCATCGCTCTCATCACGACAATGCCTCGTAGGAGACCATGCCGCCATCCACTGCAATGACTGCAACGAGAATTGCCACCTTGGCACGAGCGTTTTTGAGAGGCGTTGTTCTTGGACTTTTTTTGGACCTGGAGCTTCCACAACGAAGGGACTGGGACTGCGTCCATCATCGCAAGGATTCGGACTCGAGAGTAGATGAAAGGTTTTGGACCTTCTCGGGAGCATGTCGGGAAAGACGCTTGTTTCACAACTATCACCCGGATCCTTCAAATGGGCAACCTGGCAACGGGCTGCGCGAAAATTAGCCCCGGGCCCAGAACCGATCGCAAAAATCCGTTCATCCGTATACGCTGTCATGGTCATCTCATTTTGCAGATGTCTTTCAAATCTCATTCAAGCAGCATGACACTCAACCCTCATGTTGTATTCCAAATGGAACCTGATTCCGATCTCATGCTTTCGCTATCGTGGATCTTATCTAGATCAATAAGGTATTTTTTCGTCAACTCGGAGTTCGCAGGATTTGCGACCCTGCTTGGTTGTTCGCCGACGATTAGAGCACTGGCCTTTAAGTGTAGCTCTTAGTTTCTTGTACACAGTTATGTGCCGTGCCTATACAGACTGTACCGTAAGCATTGCTTCTGCACGGCTCTTGGCTTGAGATGACAGCTCCAGTGGACAGGCTTGTTCGCCGTGATGTGAGACTTGCAACCCATAAACGCGCGCTTGCCTGAAGAACGGCCAATATAAACGAGCACCTGGCATCAGTGCAGCGTATCGTATCAACATGTTATGGTATGGCATAACGACTACAGCCATAATGCTGATCATAGCTTTGATAGCAACGTACACAATGCTGATCGTCATGTTGGTGGCTACAGCCAACGCACCGATTCTGGCTCGAGCTTCATTGTCTGCTTACTGCGAAACTCTCGCCTGACAGTCAGTCGGCTGTGGAGGCACTGCACCCAGAAAACCAGCCAGAGCGACGAGCACAGGAACTTGACCCACGCACGCTTGGCTTCTTTCGTACTTGCGAAGGGCAAGTTTGAAGGCAGAGGGTGCAACACGCTTGCATGATGTCCCGGCACTTGGTTCCAGCGGGTTTGCTTCTAGCCTGTAGAATGTTGCAGCTGACTCTTGAGTGCAAGTTGGATCAACAGAAACGGGCGCTAGGCTTCCTCAGAAGTCGGGTTCAGACGGCTGACATGACCAGACAATCCTGGACTCATTGCTGCGAACCATTCTTGAAAGACGTCTTCACTAGCTGTACAGCGACCCAGAGTGTCCCTGAAGGTAGTATCGGGTGGTGAGCTGTTCCCACTGCACCCACGCCTGCAGCCCACGACGCAGCATGGACAGCAGCAAAAAAGCAGCCGAAACCACGCTGATGGCGCCTTTCAAAAATACGGCTTCCTTTAACCTGTTGCATCTCATGGAATCGGCGCAAGCGCTGCAAGGGACTCATGCTTGATTCTGAGATTCACAGAAACTAATGTCAAGTAGCGCCAGCTTCGGAACTGCAACTCATGCAGCTAGCACGTGCATGACATGAGACGCGTGAGACCCTCGCAGATGTGCGAGCGCTCTACAGGGAATTCGACGAGCTTGGCACGCGCTTCGACGGTCGTGCTGCATGTGCGATTGAGACGAACCCAATGCCACACGCATTTGCCTCGGTTGTGGTCACTTCTCCCCACCTGGGCCGTCATGCAATGTCAGTGAAAGCCGTGCTGGTGAAGGGCCTTGTCTCGATGCCAAGCAGTTTCCATGAATCGCATGAGTTCAGAAGTTCAAGCACCGCTGCAAACCGCAAGCACGCCAAGTCACCGACGACCGCAAATCCTTCACAGGACCCGCAGTGCAGTACTCTCCCTTCCCTCCAAGCTCCCCAGCAGAGGATCCACCACAGAGTAGGTAATGTCTGGCATTCGGAGGGCGGCCTTCAAGCGCAAACGAAGCCGTCTGCGTGACACTTGCGACTAATAACATACAAGCACAGCCAGTGCTGCAGTGCGAGATTAGCCGGAGAACGCAGGGACGGTCGAGGCTGAAACTTAGAGACTCCAGATCGAGCGGCGCATTTGGCACAGGGCACTGGAAACGTTGCGTGGAGACCGAAACTGGCCAAAAGTAGGTGCCTGTCTTGCAGGTTCAAAGGTCCCTCGATGGTTTCGAATGCCTACGGATGCCGAAAGCGTTCAACAAATCTAGCCGGATTGCAAAACTTGACTGTGCGCAAGCGCTGCTTCGTAGTAAGGCGGCGTAGCACAAGATCCACCAGGTCAGATAAACGAAACAACCGTGGAGAACCCTGAGACCATGTCCCTGAATCCTGGACAGTCTAAGCAGTCCGCAATTCAGAGAAGTCCCTTGCCTCAGCTCTGGCAGCCTCCGCCTGATGGAATTCTTCTGCCTCGCAGTAGAACCGCGAATGCTGTATAGGTAGTATAGGGGTCGACGAGAGGCCCGGGTTCAAATGCTCTGGATGTGTAAATCATGCGTATGCTACTTCATGGATCATGGATGACCATTGGCCAGCAACAGCTGACAAGCACACTGCGCAAGTGTGGGCAACCATCTTCAACCCCGAACCCCAGTGAGGCTTGTCAAACCACAGCAGGCGCTGGGCAACACCTTCGTGTGGCCAACTCTGCACGGCAATGAATCAGCGGGATTGCGCTGCCCGTCTTGAGGAAGGGAGGCAAGGAGGACGTGGTCAATCAGCTCAAAGGTCGAGACGATTCGAGACGGCAGGGGCCAGGCAATCCCAAGAGCCAGGGTGGAGTTAGCTTCACACGTCTTGAAACCTGGTCAACAGGCAACATCATGTGAAACGCCTACTTGTCCTGGCGAACCCCTAGATGAATTCCTGACTCACTCACAGCATCTTGGCGTAGCTGATGGATGTCATCCAGAGCCTGTCGCATTCCTCGGATGCAGCGAGGATGAGAGGGAGTTTGCCAAATTTTTCCCCAACAGCGAAGCGATGGGGTCTTGGGTTTTGGAGCGGGTGCTGGAGCGGGTTCCGGAGCGGGTTCCGGAGCGGGTTCCGGAGCCGGCTCCGCAACAAGTTCTGGATCGGGTTTCCGGAGCGGGTTCTGGAGCGGGTTCCGGTGCGGGTTCCGGAGCGGGTTCCAGAGCGGGTGTTCTGGAGCGGGTTCCGGAGCGCGTTCCGGAGCGGGTTCCGGAGCGGCTTGCGGAGCGTTTCCGAACAGGTTCCGGAGACGGTTCCGGAGCGGGTTGCGGAGCGCGTTCCGGAGCAGGTTCTGGAGCGGGTTGCGGAGCAGGGTCTGAAAGGATTCTGACAAACCTCGCCAGTTTCGTAATATGTATTTGCTATTAGCTGTTGGGGCTTCAGTGGGCTTATTTTAATCCACCTGTGTGGCCAAGGAGCCGGAGACCAACTCGTTGAGTGCCGCCATCACCGTGCACCTCTGCAATACAAAAAAAGGCGGGAGCGCCTGCCATGCAAATTCGAGTGCCCTCAGAGTCCATAGATCTCCTGCCTGGCATTTGGTTCATCAGGAGCTGGAGTTCCGGGCTTTGCCACCTGGATCCAAGGAATCACATCGTTGTGAAGCGATTTGTCGATGATTGAAATTGAATCCTGAGGGCGCTCGCTCATATTCGTGCATCTCCCAGCCTCTGCTGGTTCCATTCTTCGTTTGGTCAGTTTCTCCACGTTATGCTTCTCTGTCGAGAAAGCTTGGTCCAAGTCCAAGTTCAGTTGCCTGGCAGAATTCAACCGGCGTCACAATCATCGTTGGCAATCGTCGAACACTAGCAGTAGCATAATCGTAGTTGCTAGGCTGACGTTTGTTTTTTCCACAGACAACTGAGGATTGAACACCAACGTTACCTGCGCATGCCCTGTTTAGGGCATCCTCGTCTGAAAACCCAGGGCAATGGGCTCGTTTGAGGCACTGCACAAAACAATTGCTGACCCCGAATCTCGGCTGACGTTTCGCAGCGCACCTGCCCCAACGCCGTCCTTCGGCACCGTCGGCACCCAGCGCTCGCAGCGCTTGGCCAAGGAGGCCTCGCTTCGGTGGCATGAGTCTCGGCGGATGGGGAGCTTTGAGCACGAGCCCAGTCGCGATTGGCTTCCTTCGCCTCCTCGAGAATCTCGACTACTCTGGCGTGAGCGGTCTCGGCTGAGAAACTCTGTCATTGACTCATGGGACCACAATCACTCTCAGAGCTCAGCTCTCAGCCGGGAGCGAAGCCGAAGGAGCTGACGGAGCACGCAGCAATTCTGCAAGCTGCTCCAGCTCGGCCTGCAGGGCTCATTCGAAGCACTATCGTTGAGCCGCTGTCCTTTGCCATGCTACCCGTAAGCAACATTAGGCAACAAAGCCCGATCGCACTGTCGCCATAAAGGTCATGCGCTGGGTAAGCTGTGTGATCTGTGTGGTAACATGGACTCTGATTGGGCCAGAAGCCTTCCCCAGCCTTCCCCAGCCTGCTCCCGTAGTGCTCCCGTTCCCCAGGAATCTCCGGGGTCCCCGGCAGACTCGGCCAGAACCCTTCGAAGCAGGCAGGTTGTCAGTTCCTCGAGCTTGGGATGACGATCTTCGACTACGGCTAAATGGCTTGGCCGTCGGCTTGGCTCCGCGAGCAACGTAGTGTCGCAGCCAGTGCAGCGGAGGCCAAGGCTTCCAACGCACGCCGTGCCTCCCAAACTACGAGTATAACACGCAAACCACCTCGGCAGCCTACAAGCCTCGCGTAACGGAGTCGCGGACTTGCTAGCTCGAATCTCCTGGCCATTCTGTCCTATATCCACCCAAGTGCTGTGGCGAGAAGCTCACCTTGCTGGCTCGATCTGACGCACGGCGCCACGGCCCTGACTGGGTCCTGTCGGCATCGGGGCAGTCTGGGATGGCCAAGGCCACATGTAAAGGAAACTTTGCGAAGCCCATTTTTTGCCAGCACCTGGCCCGAGCTAGACTGCGAACGGGTGCCTGCCATCCGAGGCGGGAGAAGCTTTGGAGGGATTCGGCTCATGCTCACCTCCTGTTCGCTCCGCTTCCGTCCTTCGTCTTTGCCTCAGACAAGATTTACCCTGACCCCATGCATCTCCATCCCCATGCATCTTGGTGTCTTCAAGCACTAGTCGGCCGAGCTGCGAGGGGAGCGCGGGGTTACCGAACTTGGCCGGGAGCGGGGCCTGCATACTGCATGACCAACTAAGGCCCAAGCAAGCCCAAGCGTAAAGTCAACTTGAGTGGAAATGCTGCCGTGGGGCTTCTTTGGAAGGCGAGCTTGAACGGTGTGTGGAGACGGCCTGGTCGGGCAAGATCTCAAAGGAAGGCTTCATACTCTGCAGCCGCTCAGACGCTGTACTCTACTCCTAGCTGGGCTGGGCCGCTAGAGATTGTCTTTACTGCCTTGGCATCTCTGTCCTCGGCGACGTCCGAGCAGAGCGCCGCGCGTGCAGCACCCGGTACTGCGGTAACCTCGAAGGCGAGTTGCTGGGGGCAGCCTTTACATGCAAGCAAGCCGCTGTGATCCTGGCATGGTTTTGCTGGTACCCCAGCGCCGCACTTGCGCCTCTTCCAACTGGATCCAATCCTTGACACGACTAAAAGCTACCATCGTCGGTGAAGTCGTGTCCAAGTAAAGGACTCGGCCTTCTTCTCTGGACAAAGCTCCCTCTGTTGTCCTTTAGGCGACTCTATGCAGGTGCCTCAACTCGAAGCTTTTCAAATGGCCTGGATGTGCATGTTGAGGTTCCAGGCGGTGGATCAAGACGGCGCCGTCTCTGTCAGCACAACCAGGTTGCACTCTGTGATCTAATCGACCTGGGTTGAGACGGGCCAGGGGCAAGAAGACAGTTCAATGTCGTCTACAATGCAGTATCGTTGTGTTGTTGCGTGCTTGACTCGTAGAGTCAGACTTGGGAGGACTCGTATTGGTCTCTGTGGAGAAGCCAAGCGGCTTATTAGTTCCCGGCATGTCTGGGTGCGCTTGTCATGCGCCTCTTGGTGAAACAGGCTTCACGAAATGTGCACTTTCTCGCACTTTGCAATGTTTCCTTTAGGGCTTTGCTGAGGCCTCCTTGGCTTCTTGCCTCCAGGCCTGGCATGCAATGCTCTGTCGAGTGGATATGGCAGCCATCAGATTCGATGGTTCCTTCAGATCCTGGAATGCTTCCATGGCCAACCGCCATGCGTGACGAAAATGAAATGACGAACATGTTCACATGCTTAGAAAGAATGTTGAAATCAGACTTACGCATTACATTGGGGTGAAGCTGTGGCGTGGGGAAGAAGTCAAGTGATCCTCCGCATAATATTCGGCACCTGTGCCAGCTTGCCCTCTTCGATCCAATGTCTTCGGCACATACTACATGAACGACGCTGCAGCACCAGAGCAAGAAGAAGACTGTCAAAGCACAGCCCTACTCACAGCAAAGGAACAACAGAACTCAGCAGCTCAACCCGCACTGCAGGACACGATCTGCATCTGCCATGTGCAACATGTCACGACTTCAAACCGACCACATATTGGCCTGCATAGCCATGGCCACCTCCTGCAGCAAAGTCGCATCGCAGGACAACGCAGCATGCCGCTGCACGGCCACACAACTTTCGTGGGGTTCGGAGGGAGGCACATAAACACACTTTCACAGCAAGAAATCTTCTTACTCTCAAGTCAAGCCCATGCCCATCCTGGTCTCTGGCCATTTGGTCATGCTGACCAGGTAGGCGACGTAGCCTGCAGATCGGCGAGTGCTGAAATTCCCTGGTTGTAGGGCGAAGATGCGGCCCCTCGACAATCCGGCATGTGGGAGCGCCAAAAGCACAAACGGCTCCAGGGAAGGAAGAACCCAGAGACAGAGCCTCGAAGAGCAACAAGATGGAGCAGGCAAGCGTCAGGCGAGTGGACAGTGCTCGACGACAGGTCCCGACTGAATGGACGGCACTCGCACCGTCGAAGTGCCAGAATTCCGATTGATCTGCAGCTGCAGGGCAATTGTGGATACTGGGTATGGACGGTATGGAGTCGAACTATCGTGCAAATTGCAGTTCGCATGCCAAGCAAGAGCCTCAACACGTTCATCGTTGGGGATGATGGACGGCGACAGTCAAACACGCAGCCGCAGCACACGCTGCCGGATGGAGGAAGCAGAGAAGGAATCTGAAAGGAAGCTACCAGGCAAAGGCCAAGGCAACAGGAACAAGGAACAAAACGAGACGGACATATCAAATGCGTGTCGTAGAAGCTTCTTGTGTGTTGAAAGTTGAAAGGACAGGCCACCACCAGCGCACATGAGGCCTCCAAGGCAGTAATGTGCTGATGGCAGCGTCGACTGTGGTTGAAGCAGGTTTAAATCACTCTGCAGACTGTGGCGAGGTTGGACTATGGATCTGGAACGAAGATGGGATTCGGCGAAACAACATCATCCAACTGCGCAGACCTTGCCAACTGATGCTCTAAGCGGCTTGGTCTCGAACATACCCGCATTGGAAACATGAGCTGAATTCAGTAGCTATCAAATTGAATGAGAGCCCGCGAAAAGCTGTTCGACGGCTCGAGGTCAAGGCTAAACGGAAGGGATTTAGATGACATCTGCCATGCAAACACAGCATTCGGGGCCTTGGGCAGTCACTCGAATGGTCGCCGCCTCACGTGCAACAGTGCGACTTTCTCTTGCCAGAACACGCAGTGAGAGGCAGTGAAAAGCAAGCTGTCCGAACCAGATCATCCGAGGGCCTTGCCTAGTAAGCGCCCCTCGCAGCACTCGTCGAAGGATACATCAGAGACCTTAAGCACACGCCATGATTCTCTTTGCTTTAACTGAAGCGGTGAAGCGAGTGCTGGTTCTGGTCAAAGAGACCAAACCCTGCTGGGAGCCTCTTGCTGCACCTGGGGCCTTGGCTCCCAAAACCTGCGCCCGTGGAGTAGGATTCGAGACGGCGACAACGGTTGTCATTGGACATGGCCCGGCTGTGTCTGGAAGCAGCTTTTTGAAAAAGTGCTGAAGTGTTTGTTGGACTACGTAATGACGAAAGGGGAGTATACTGCCACGGAACGACTGCACAACTGGGACCAGCCTATGCAAAATGTGAGTTGGCCGATGGTGGCCGTTGTGCGAATGTGGGGCAACAAAGGCGGCCTGGAAACTCTCACTGCTTTGGGGCAGAATCCTGGAGCTGTGTCCAACACATGTTCATGGTCGTGAAGACAGCTGCAGATAAATGCAGGCGTTCAAGTTGCTGTATCGTGCAGGAGGTGCTCAAAAATCAAAGCCGTAAGTTGGATTACAAATTATGCCATCAGCGCATCCGGACAACAGCTAGCTCCAGCTTGACACCTTATTGGCCTGCAACACCTGTGCTTGCTGCAAGAACGACAACTACGAGGCGGAAGTCATTCATTCCACTTCATTTGGGCTGTGCTGGGGCTTCCCGTCACAGCCAAAAGCACTTGTTTTGTCATGTGCAGCCAGCGCGCTTGCTATGATGCCACCTCGGAGGTACACTGTGCTTGGTTTCTGCTCGAATCACGATAGGAGCAGCTTGCTGGTTGGTCGTACAGAATCATCAAAACACCAAGACTGTGGCTATAGCAAAGTGCTCCACCGACTACAGGCACCGAGCAGAACGACCGAACCTGTGAGCGGGTTGTTTATTCTAGAACCCATGAAAATGAAACTGAAGGACCAGTGGGCGCACAACAAAGGACACCATCGAAAGCACAGCGTCAAGCAATTTGATGCAGGCGGCGGGAACCTTCCCGAGTTCTATGAAGGCAGGCGTGAACCCTATACCGTATACCATACTAGCGGTCGCAATGCAATGTTGCTGCAGGGGAGCAAAGCACAATCTGTCTCATACTCGTACTCTGCAAGTTCAGGGATGGTATGTCCTCCGAGCAGTTCTTCTGTTTGTGGCCACGTTGAATGCAGGCAAGCGCAAGTCACGAAATTGCCTACAGGGATCGGGATTAAGGTCCCGCCACCTTCACAAGTGCCAGCTCAGGCACAACACTTCTTGGCTGTGCCCGCCACATGGCTACAGAGAGAACACTGCCATAAGAACAGTCGCTTTGCAAAACAGGGCGCTGCTGGGTGGATCTCCCTGTTGCCAAAAACCCGACCCCCCACGACAGTGTGAAGGCGGCACGGGCAGGATCTATGTAGGGCCGTGCTCCAAGCAAGGCCAGCCGAGCTCAAAGAATGCGGCAGCATCAGCGAGCTGTTTCGATGACCGACTGCAGTACGCATAATCAAAGCTTGACACCCCTCACACCCCAAACCACTAGCGAAGACGGGCTTGCACATCACGTCCACTCACCTCACCAAACAAGCCTCAGCAACTGTTGCGCACGCCCTCGCCCACCCCCGCCCTGGAGAAAATCCTGAAGGTACCGCAGCCATCAGCTACAGCTACAGCCACAGCTGCAATGCCGAACTCTGGTCCACCTTTCACGAGGCTCGGGGATGCTGTAGCTGGCGATATTTGGGCTGCTGGTCGTGAGTGCGCACATCGTGTGAGACTTGCTGACCCCATCAGGCTCTGCCAACGAACAACATTCAAGTGGTTGTACTGTGCGGCAATACTCGTCTCCGACTATCTGATAATTCAGATCTTGCACTTCTTGAGACACAGCCAGGAGGAGTCGCGTTATGACGTTCTGAGGCTGGTAACGAAGACGAGGGCTGATGATCTCAACTGAGCGCTGTGGGAAGACGTAAAATGCCCAATGCATACAGCTGGGGAAAGTAGCAATTCAAGTGTGCTCGCGCTCGCTCGCACCGGGAAATGCTGAGGTCGAACCTGCCTGGGCCTGTAAATCGCCCATGCAGTGCCCTCACAGCCTCACTCGAATTCGCGACACGACGTCGAATCTCTAGATTAAGAAAGACAGCTGTATTCTAGCAAAGTGGCAATGCGTCAGGAGAGTAAAACCATGAAGCGCTAGTCGATGAATTAACTCAGACTCTCAGACTCTCAGTTGCAGCAGCCACCGGTCTGACGACCATCGAGCCGTGGAGGCCCGTGCTGGTACCCAGCGCCTCCAAGCGGCACAAGAGCTGTCAACCGCTACAGAGCCGCTACAGTGATCTACGATGAACTACGGCTCTGCACTGAATGCAAGCAACTGCGCCTCTGCGGCTTTGCAGCATGTCCGCATGTCAAGATCCCGCAAGTGAAGGGAAGTCACTAGCTGGGATAAACTGAGAGGCAAGAGGGCGAAAGAGAGAGAGAGAGAGAGGAAAAGCGGGCAGGCTACCAGAAAGTAAGAAAGGCAGAGAGAGAGAGAGAATTGACTTGAATCAACTTCTTCACGATCAAGGCCCTATTCAAGTGCACTACACAGAATAGCCCGACCATGCACGCTCCCCTGCGTGCCTGTTGGCGGCATGCCGACTTTGATTCCGCTGCTCTGCAAAGGCAAAGGCACAATCAAGGTTAATTCAGCAGGCGGTCAGGAGGTTTCTCTTGCACTCCGAGACGTTGAATCACATGCATCCAAAGCTGTCAATGTGGTGCGGTTCCTCCGATACCACAAGCGCATGCACTCTTGTTCTGGGTCCTAGGCCCTCGGTGCTACAGGATGTACCACACCCGCGAGCCTCCGAACTCAGGTCATAGACATTGTTCTGGATGTTCCTCGCAAGCTTCTAGCTCGGTTCCATATACAGCCATGCAAGACGGCATTTTGCAGTCTGGCTGCCACTTGTCAGGGTTCACCCTGCGGCAAGGTCGTTGCCACACTTTGTCTGGACGTTAGCGAGTGCTACGGCGGACAGCTGCCGGTAATTAAGATAGAGTTCTGTCCAGAGCATCCAAGCGAGACGCAGCTGGAGCGCACAAAAGCCCCTGCACAAACAGTGTGCAACTTTTCGCTGAATTCGTGCCGTGGTACTCGTAGATCTTTCGGGCCGTCTGTATGAAGGCCTGGCAGACAAGCTATGAACTAGCCACTGCGCACGCAAATCAGCAAACTTCGGTTCCAAGTCCAGCAGCCTTCAAACATGGAGCAAACGCAGGTTGTTTGCCTCCTCCACGTTCTGCGCCGTTTTTGCTGACGTCTCTCTGAAAATCAAGCCTAAGCACAGAGCATTTCGGCAGTTGCTGTGCGCAGGCTGATACAACACCAAGGTCATCGCTTTCAGAACGGCCGTGCGCTCTGCAGTTGTACGCCATCGGAGTCATCACAGAAGGTAAGTACCCGGGCCATGGTCTCGGGCAAACTGCGCACCCTCCTCGTAGGTGACCTAGCGTTCAGTGCGCATTCCGGCCCAGCAGGATGGCAGGCAGTTACTTGCCGTCCCTCGCAAGCTCTCCTCTCAAGTGCCTGCAAGCATTCTAACAGGACTGTGAGAATGATTCTACAAGTCCCTGCAATCTGCCTCACGTCGGTCCAGGTCGCACTTGTTGCCAATGAGCATGATAACCTACAGCAGCATAGAGAAACGAAATGGTTTGATCGAATCTGTTGGAGGAGTCGTGCATTTGCACATATTGGTGTGCAGTTGCACATATTGGCACTGTAGGCCAGCCTGTCGGGGATGACCGCACCACGTGGCTGCAGCAGAATGACCCAAATACTATTCAAATACTACTGGACCTCGCTGACGCAGTGGGCGAGAATACGTGAATGCACAACTTCCCAATGGCCGGCACGACCACCACTTCGATGAGCTCCGTTAGACTGTGTGGCGATGGGCAGTTCCGTTCCTGTAATCCAACAAGACTGATGGACACGCAACACTTTGATCCCATATACATTCTTGGTGCGAAAAATCGAAGTCTTGGTTCCCGCCATAGGAAGTTCAAGAAGTGGAGTAGCAAAAGTGAAATCATTGACATGCGATTGCCCCTACACGTCACGCGAGGCCACACAACTCAGATATTCGACGCTGCTGATTGGACACCTCAAAGACGTGCAGCAGCACATCCAGACCGTAGTAACACAGTTCCGCTGGCTGTTTCCAGCTTCGGGGCGTAAGTAAAGATCTGCACGGTGCGATGGGCATCAAGTTTTCGGCTGGTACATCAGTCAGTAGTCGGATCACTGGCGCCGGGTGCATTCTGCTGGCTTGGCTACGTGAACTCCCGGTTCTGCTGCAGAATCGATCACTTCAGCGTGCAGTCCTAATTCACACCAGCCGTCGAAGAGTCCAAGTGATGAATTTTTATGCACACCAAATCTGTGTTCGTGCACAACAACTTCTCGATGGTTCCTTGCTTGCTTACATGCTGAAATATGCTGAACGGGGCAACCGTCCGTACAAAGCAGCTTCCGGCGCTAAATGCACGGGCGTAACCCTAAATCAGAACTGAGGTCAAAGGGCAGCTACCGGAGGCCTGCAGCACTGACATCGCGGTGCTCGCAGGTTCATAACAAGAAGTGGGCATTTCCGAGATGCAGCAGGAGACACTGGCCCATCGTCTTACTGTATTCTCATCGGAAGATCTGTTTTGCGTATCCTCCGCTCTGTGAGAGTACTACGCGCAGTCTTGTGGGCGCTCTGCTTTCTTCAAGCTTCGGCTCAGGAGCCCCAAGTCCCACATGAGGTCCCACAACTCCGGTCCATCCAATCAGATGGGTGACAATAGACACATTCTAACAAGGGTCCAGATAGGCATCCCTAATTGATCCCAGCGCGAGCCGCGAGCCTGAGCACTCTTGGTTGTGTCTTTGGGGTATCGGTGTGGCAGTCTCAGCCTCCGGCCATGTTTGCATTCGCATTCTGCCGTGCCTCTTCCAACCTTGAGACAGGGCACCGAGCCTGGAAAAGGCTCACATCGTCTTCTCGAAAGCATACAGATGCATACAGCAAGAAACCCCATGGACCCTGCTCTGTCACAACTGCACCAAGCTTCTGGCCAGCGAGTCAGGTGATTGAAGGTGTCACGCCGAGAAATGTCGTAGACCAAAAGGGCGCCGCTGGCTCCTCTATAATAAGACCTGTGCATTGGTCAGTGGCCCAGCGCCATGAAGCAGGGCAAATGTGCCTGGTGATGGAGCGAAAAGACTCCTGGCCCGCAGTGTCCCAGATCTGCAGCCTGGACTTGGGAAAATTACAACTCGTGCCACTTGCGGGAGAGACGGTTTTTCTTCATTGGGGTTGGCGAGTCGGGCTGATTTCAGTCGCACATAGTCGAACGAGTAAGTACGAGAATGGTTGCTTCTGTGTGCTTTGGTTGTTGTGTCTGTTTGCTTGTTTGCTTGCTTGCTTGAGCTTGCGTACTAGTTTGTTGCATGTTTGCTTGGCTATGCTTGGCTGCAAGCCCGCTTGCTTGCTTGCTTGTTCTGCTTGCCCGTGCGAGTGGGAGGGGGGGGTTTGTGTTGTTTGTTTCCTTTCTACTTGCGTGCTTGCCTGTTTGGCTCACCGGTTCCTTGGTTCGCTCGCTCGCTCCTTCGTTTGTGTGTGTGTGTGAAACTCCTGT
>CAJNJA010091308.1:0-19743 GCA_905231915.1 Symbiodinium necroappetens
AACGGTGCCGGTGAGGAGTCCGAGCGGCGAGGAAAGCAGTACTACTTCGGAGCCGCTGGCGGAGAAGGCGAGACACAAGCTTTTGGCCCGGCGCAGCCGCCGTCGTCTCCGCACCTACGTGGACCAGCTCTTCGAATCCCGACCAGGTCAGAACCCCCTCTCACTCCTGGAGCGATAGGCGGTGACCGCAAAGACAGCGGAGTACTACGAGAAGGAGTGCCAGGGCTTCCTCGACTACCGGAGGCGCGCAACTTGACCAACCTCTTGGACGCCCGCGAGACGGATGCCGTGATGACGGACTACTTCAACTTCCTCTTCCTGAAGGGACACCCGGCTCACTGTGGGGACAAGGTTCTCGCTTCGTTTGTTCACCACCAACCGGGTTACAGCCGCCAGGGCAACCCGGGAAGCTCTCGCAAAGCCTACCCTCTGGCAGTCTGGGCTGCCCTGGTGCTCCAGCTCGTCCTGCTGGTGTGTCTGTCGGCGTACACGCGACCAAGCGAGCTCTTTCGCTGTCGACTCTTGTCTTTGGTTCGCCCGACGGCCCAGATCAGCACAGAGTGGTCTCTTCTTCTGAGTCTAGACAAGGAAGGAGTTCGCAGCAAGGTCGGCGAGTTCGACGACAGCCTGGTCCTGGACAGTCCCTACCTAAAGCCCTGGGCCTCAGGCCTCTTCAAGACCAGCAGGGGCGCCGCGAGGAGCCACTTTGGGACTTCCCGTACTGCGACTTTATCCGCTGCTTTACGAAGGCAGCGGATCGCCTGTCACTGCCTGTGAGTCCCTACCAACTGCGCATCGACCGCAGCCGCACCTGCGCAGCTTGGTGGAAGTCCAAAAGCGGGGACGGTCGATGGAAAAGCCACAAGTCCGTGGCCAGCTACGAGAAGTCGGCGCGGTTGGCCGCCACCTTCGGGTCGCTGCCGCTCAGGGTCCAGCAGTTTTGTCTCAGCGCAGAGAAACATCTCGGGGATGTGATGTCTGGCAGCTGCCCAAAGTTCGAGTGAGGAAGCGGCACCCTCCAGGATGCTACTGCCTCGACCTTTTCTCTGGAGTTGGAGGTGTCGCTCGTCAGTGTCGTGCCTCGGGGTACGTCTGTAAGAGTGGGACATTTCTTGGGGCAAACAGTTCGGTCTCACTAATGTAGCGGTGCGGTCGCGCATTAAACGTGACATTGCGCAGGGCAAGGTCCTTGCAGCCATGTTGGCCCCTCCTTGCTCCAGCTTTTCAAGTGCTCGTGATCGCACCAGAGTAATCCGGACAGCCAGGTTTCCATGGGGCTTGCCTTCTCGTTTTCTTTCAGAGGCGGAGTCTGCTTCTATCACTGTGGGCAACAAGTGTTTTCGAGCTGCTGTTGACCTCATTCAGTGTTTGGACAAGCACAGAGTCCCCTGGATCCTGGAGAATCCTAGCACGTCAAAGTGTTGGTGGCTGCCTCCTTTGAAAACGCTGCTTGCAGCCCCGCATACTCATCTTCGAACTGTTGATTTCTGTCAGTATGGTACATCGTGGCGAAAGCGCACTTGTTTGCTGCAGGTAACCTGGACTTTGACGACACGACACGTCTTGCTCGGCTGTGCACAGGCCATGGCATTTGCTCGCGTACCCATCAACCGCACTTGCAATTGACAGGTTGCTGTCATGGCCGAGCATGACTCTGCTTGCACAGCCTTATCCTCCCCAGCTGAACAAAGCCCTTGCCTATTGCCTGACGCAGCCCACCCACTATCTTTACTCCAAGCCCTTCAGGCAACATTCTGCCGACATTCTGACTTTGGAATGGTTTGGGGGACTCAGTGGCCAGAGTGGCCAACGGCTTCTTCGAGTTGCTCATACGGGCAAGGCTTTTCTTTACGGCCGAGATGGCCGGGTTCACCAGCTACAACCGTGCGGTGCTACTTCGAGAAATGAGTTCAGCTGGATTGCACGTAGTGATAAATCATTTGGAAGTTTTTGAGCATTACAGTGCTTCGTGGATTGAATCTCACAAAACACTGGAACGCTTAAACAAATTCACTTAAAACTCACGGAAGCAGGGTAGCCATGAGCGACTGTTGGAATTCGTCATTTGTACTTAGGTGCTTGGTACTTGAGCTTTATGCAGTCAATTCCTTCAGTCCTTCCGATTTCATTCTTACTCAGCTTGTCCATCACGCATTCATCGTCGTACTTCCGCAGAGGAGGGCGCTCTTGAGAACCCGTTACCTTACGTCCCCTACGCCGATAGGAGCTTGATCCCTCCTTTGACTGGTCGGCTCACTCAAGTGCCATTCAGAGGCCGAAAGGGCCGTACGACGCGTGAAAAGTTTATGAGTTTATGGATAACCCTGCCCGGGGTTACCCGCCCGTACAGTAGACCGGTACCCCTTCCCCTTTGCAGTGACCCTGTCGTAGTGCCTGTAATCGCGCGATCCTATCACTGGGCAGTCTCGATGATGGGATCACGAGTGGGAAGACTCTGTCCACCACTTTAGAAGGGTCTACTGCTAGGACTGTGTTTAGGAGTGTTCTTCCCATGGTTTGTTCTTCTGGTTTCACATTGCCGTCTCAAGACCACCTGCCTCGCGTGGATTGTGGAATGTGAGCGCCGAAACCTCACTAAACACTGTATAATGTACTGTAGTGCTCAACCAATTCCAAAAATGCTATGACTGTTGTGAGGTCTGGCCTGATGAGACTGCGAGGCGATCTAAACAAAGTTGTCGCTTGGACTTCTCTGCAGGCATTGCGATGATGCCCAACCAATGGGCTTTTGTTGCATGTGATCCATGAGCTTCACAGCGCGAGACGAAGGACATAGTGATCACACAGATGGCTCTTGAGAACTTACACAAGAAGCAAGTTGCGTTGATGCGGCTTGGCTCAGTTGACAGTGCACACAGTCGATAGAGCCAGCGCGTGTTCTCGGAAGCATGCTGAGGATTCGTTGGTTGGTTACTTTTCAGTGGAGCTCGCTTTTGTGTGGAAAGTCTGCGGTGCTAAGGTCACAGATGTCTGCCGCACCCCGAGTATTCATGGGGACACATGCATCCTAGGCCTAGAGGCTTGCTTGGGGTGTCAACCTGGAATACTTGTTTACGCCAGTTTCGTTGGTGCCTGCTCAACAAGTGAGGGCGGTCCTAAAGCCAAGGAATTGCAGGACGGTCATTCTCGAGTGTGGCAGGTGACTTGGCTTTAGAGTCGCTTGAGAGCATCACTCGTATTGAACTCTGAGAGTGCTCCTTACATTCCTAACGTTTTGTCAGTGGCTAGGTGGTCGAGAAGGCCTCGGAAAAGGTGGCCGTTGGGACCCGGCTTTCGGAACATATTGCAAAAGGTGTGAGAAGGCTGTCAGGCGAGCTGGAGATACAAGAAAGTGTCACCTTAAAGTAATTCGGGAATCTGGGCGCCGGGAGTCTTCGGCACGATGGCGGGAAGCTTCGAGTCGTGGCCCGAGCCGAAAGCGTTCTCGTACTTCCTAGCACTCTTGATCTGGCTCTGTCGATACATCCGTCGATGTTGAAATTTAATGTTTGCAGAAGTTTTGCTGCAGATTTCGTTTTCGATGAATCAGGTGCTTCACTGCAAAGCAGTTCTGCTTGAAGCACGTTTGGTAACAGACTAGGCTTCGTGCATGAGTATCCTCTTTGTGACTGCGTCGCATCCAGAGAAGACTGTCGCGGCCCTGTCACCTTTCTTGTCCGGCCAAGAGATCACAGTCTGCAAGTGCACAGGACTGCTCCATTGCTTTGATTCATGTAGCTGGATGGGAATAGGCCGTCGTCGAGTCTTGCGGGCCCTCCTGCCAGACCTGCAAAGCAGGGCGCAGAAGCTAACCCCAATGCATGTACTTCGGATCTGACCTGGCCTAATTTCTAGAACATACCGAGGCTTGCAATGCTATGTAGGCACTTGTGAGCAGGTTGCGCGTGCAAAAGAAAAGCCGGTCCAGATCACACTGTAGAGGCTGGTGCGGCTAGTGGGTTCTGTGCTGACATGGCCCCGATTCCTCGTTCATTCGTAGCCCCACTTTCTAGATGGGGCTATAACTGCTTGTGACTTAAAAGACAAACGATATGTGGCTTTCATTCTTTTCCGTTTACTTTTCGGACAAACAGCCGGGTGACCGTTTGGTGCGACCTCTGCTGCTACTGACCTGACATGCACCCTGTCAGCAGGGTAGTGTTGGGATTGTAGTTTGTAGCCGTGTAGTGTGCTGGTTCTTGTGCCAGTGCTAGTTCTAGTGGTTATGCTCCTGGTACTGGTAGCGGCAGCGGTAGGGGCCGGTAGGGGTATAGTGGTAGTCGCCCTTATTCTCTTACATTCGCATGACCCACCTTTTCCTGAAAGTCCAGTCGCGAGTCTTGTTTATAACAGCTGGGAAAAGTTCAGCGTTCTTCAGCTTTTTGATAGCTTTGTTCCTTAGCCTCAAAGTAGAGGGCAAGCCAAAACCAACCCTGCTGTTGCCAACCCCAGTAAACGAAATCAGTGTGAGACCCGAAAAGAAGTAATCGCTCGCAGCCGTTCTTTTATCACAGGATTTTGTGCTTTGTGCCTTTAGCATGTTGTTAGGAGAAATTGGTTTTGCATGCCTTCTCAGCGGGATTCCACTTTGAGGTGCGGGTAATCGCTTCTGGGTGTCGAGCACTTGCGGTAGTCAGTGGATTTTGATCGGTAGGAGCAAGTGACTAGCTAGACGACGAGGGCCTGATACTGATTCCGTCAGTGTGCATCTTGCTGGGCCAAATGTGTCTTGGCGACTGTGTGGGTGCTCTCCGTGCGGCAGTGCGCGTCAGGGCGCTACTGAAAGGCTTCCTTCTGTCCCTGCGAGAAGGGCGCGCTGCCCATGGTGCAAGAAAATCGGATCATGGGAGAGAGGTCGCCAAGCAGCCGTACGCAGTGCAAAGAAGGACAAATCAACGGCAGCTTACGCTGACTTCGAGAGCCTAGCAGAAAGCTCGCTCTGCTCAGCACATGCGCAGAGACCTGGCGTGAGAGCAATAGACATACGGGTGCGTGGTGCGGGGCTTCCACGGCTACCAGGATTTCGGAGCAGGCCAGAAGTCAAAGTGCAAGCCGTATGTTCGACTGGAGCACAAGGCACGGTGAAGTCCCCTCAGTCGATGGCAGCTGAACTGCGGTGACGATTGCACAGTCACGGGATGCAGCAGAAGCAGACTTGTTGAAGTAATTGACCGGTCTTCAAGCCGACATGGGTATGATCGTTTACCTGCGTCTGCAGAGCGGGTGGTTTTGCCACTTGGTCCGAGGATGTTGATACCTTGGACTTGTCTGCGTTCTGGCTGCATATTTTGCAGACCTGAGGGGCACATACATAGAATCGAAGGTCGCGCTGGACAGGTCGAATCTATGGCCAGTCTGTGGCTGGAGGCTTGCGCAGCGAGCCAGACGGCGATCAAAGTGGCTTTTGTTCATCAGGTGCCGTGGGCCCATGAGTGGCTCCATACATAGGGCCGGCATGGGCGCACAAGATGCTGCTCAACTCCACTTTGTCTAGAAAAGCAAGTGTGACATGCCTCGTGGGGGGCATGGGGCAATAAATCCACAAAGACATGCCAGCGCTCACGGCCGTTGGTCCGGACCCAACAGTTGGTGGTCGAAGAGGTACCATGAAAGAAGGACAAATGTATATAGAATCGGCCTTAGTCCCTGTAAAGCTATGTTTCGATCCATAGCCAGCTCAGCCAAGTGTATCCATGCTTCCTGTGGCAATGGGCCAGCAGTATGAGGGTTCTCTCGCCGGCGGCCTTTGGCAGCGCCGAGGAGAAGTTGGAGGATGTCTACGACTGCCCCTTGGCCTGGCCTTGGCCACATGCGGCCATGGTTGCCTCACTCTTGTCGACTCAGGTAGCGTGGCAGTCCGCCAGCTCGGCAAGACCTCGCAATGGGTGAGGTCCCTGGCCATCCTGCAAGGCATGACGGCGGCGACGTCAGCAGACGTTCCCGTCCTCCATGGCCTCGATTACTTAAGCAGCGCCGCCTCGCTTGCGGTACCCTTGCAGGCATGCAGCCGCAGCGCTTGTGTCCAAACGATGTGGTGAAACCGGGCCGCAGAAATTCCTGTGCCCTGCTTAATCAGCGGAAGCTGTTGTGGATTTGAGGTACAACTCAGGCATAACAGCCTGCGGCGCCCAGAGGTGGCACTTGGTTCTGAACATCCTGCAAACAGGCCGCGCGATTGAACGTTTCTAACATGCTTCCGTCTGCCTCTTTGCAGATAAAACTGCTGATAGAAGTCGCAAGGTCAGCACATGCAGATATTTGGGTGCCGAAACCTTCGAATTGCTCGGAATTCCGCTATGTCTGCATGCACGCGTGCGGCCAGGCCGGCTCAGTATCCCGGATCCCACATTATGCAAATCAACAGCCTCGCATTTTTTCAATCCGTTTCGCGTTCGCAGGTGGCGAGAGACCTTGACCTGCCTGAAAGACTTGCAAACTGCAGGGCTGCGGCCAGACAGCTGGAGTGCAGATGGGCTTCAGGGGCTCAGGTGAATGCTGAGTGGCTGAGAGAAGAACAGGAGCTATGTGGCCGTTTTGGGCACTGTGCCTGCTGGCAGTGGGTCCTGGCCGTTGGTGATGAGGCATTTGGAAGTAATGCATCTCTCGGCGGCAGCACAAGACTACAAGATTGCACGGGTAGCAGGAGCATAACTAAGCAAATCGGTTTCCATGTCGGGTTCTTGGGCAGATGCCAGATGCAGGAGTTGAATGCAGCTTGCACATTGGCACCTGAGGCAGCTTTACACCCCTCTTGAGTTGATGACGCTTACTGCAGCGATCAGTGCTTGTGGTGAGTGGCAGAAGGCGCTGCGTGGGCACTGCAGTTTAAAGAAGTGCGCTGCAATCCAGTGGGCAGGCATTGGCTCTGTTCCAGACGATGATTGACTTGAGCATCCGCGTGCCTGAGATGAGTTCGTTTGGTTTTGAAAGAGGCGACTCTGCAGGAAGCGGGTGGTTGCAGCATGTGGCGTCGAAGGCCACGCTCGTCACGGCCACCGCGGTTATCGCAGCCTGCGCCCGTTCGCATTGGCAGAAGGCAGACCCGATCAGCCACCTCGGTTAGCCCGAAGTTGACTCGTTTCGCACCCGTCCCAGGCGTTGAGCAGCTTCGTGGGGTTGCCTCAGCGAAGCCTGACAGCCAACGAGGTCAATTCATAAACGGGTTCTTGGAAGACGCACAGCTAGGACCCAACGCAACCCCCAGCAGGGGACGGATGTTGGCCTCCCTTGAGGTGACTCGTGCATCGGCCATCCGCGCCTGTGATGAGGGTCAACAGTGGCAGGCTGCTTTGCAGATCTTTCGTGCGCC
The DNA here is from genome assembly GCA_905231915.1 of Symbiodinium necroappetens. Taxonomy (NCBI): domain Eukaryota; class Dinophyceae; order Suessiales; family Symbiodiniaceae; genus Symbiodinium; species Symbiodinium necroappetens. The sequence continues at coordinate 7,310 of CAJNJA010091308.1, forward strand.
TTGGACATACACGAAAGTCGCCTTTCAAACAACTTGGCGGGCCTTCCACCGCCTGCGAGGTCAAGGTTGCCAACGTGGCTGCTCGTCAGAGAGATTGTGGGGTTTGCCGCTGCAAACCAATGCATGAAGGGTTCCCGTGTGCCGCGCTTTGAGGTCCTGCTCAATGAGGCAATCTCTTGCGGACAGTCTTCTGGCAACTGGTGGCAGGCTCTCAACCTTTTGTGTGGCTGGCGACGGCAAGGACGCAAGGATGGATCCCTTGACCAGACTTTTGTTCATACTTGCGTCTTATGCTATCTTTGCACGCGGGTATGCGAACGGAGGAATGTGTTTTCACTCCTAGTCGGACAGTGAAGGCTGTCTGCAGGAGAGCATCACAGTCACACGGCAAACGTGGACGAAATCACTCTTGGTGCTGCCTCCTCAAACTGTGAGAAACTTGGCTTGACACGGCTGACAGACAAGGGCCATAAGGGGGCGGTGTTAATTGATGGGAATCAGATTCATGATCAATGATCTGCTCTTTTCTGATGCCGAAGGGCTCGAATAAAGGCAGACATGTACCGCGTTCAGTCGCAATGGGCCAACTGTTGCACCCAGACGGCCTACGTCACGAGTCTGGCCACCTGGGCTGATGCTGCGAAGGATTATTACTTCAACAGCAGCACAGAAGAAGCTGCGCAGGGAGACAAGGCGGCAGACCACCCCTTTCAGCTTGGAGCTGCTCCGTGGGTCATTCGTAGTCACAGTTTCGTGTTTCACGAACAGCGGAGGTATCACAGCTGTACGGACTACAGAAGTCACCTCGTGTATTCCACTGCCGTCACTCGGCTTGGGAAGACGTCCTTGGACCTGGAGCACAACATCTACCATGAAAGGAGCGGCGACGGCCCTAAGCTGCTTGGCCAAATCGCCAGCTCCATCATCGTCTTCTCGAATGATAGTGGGCGACCTGCTGCTCATGGGATGGAGGTCCACGCAAGCAGTTGCAACCAACGCGCCGTACATGTTTCAAAAGACTTGGGTAGTGAGCCCGATCACAGTCCTTTCCGGCACCTGTGCAAGCCACGGTTCTCCGACATCGATGGACATGGCCATGTCAACAATGCGAACTTGATCGGCTACCTCCAAGATGCCAGGCACGCAGCGAGGGCCCCAGAGCGGCTGGAGGACATCTTCTCTCTTTACATCGAGTTTTTGAGCATGGCCAACTTGGATTCCACCCTCGAGATCTCCGTCTGGTCGGTGCCCTCCCCGTCGGCGGTGTTCTTCCACATGCGCGACCAGGATGGTCGAAGCATCGTCCGTGCACGGATGGACACCGCTTTGCCAGAAGTGTCCATCGAGAAGACTTTGAGCGCAAAGCATCGGCTGAAGCCCTCCTCTGCAAGCGCAAATCTGCGGGGTGAAACTTTCGGAAGTTTGGAGACTTCGCTGAGAGCTGTGGTGCAGAAGAGGCGTGACAAAGGCTTGCTGCGGCAGCTTTCGAAGCGCTCAGGCGGCCAAGTGGATTTTTGTTCGAACGACTACTTGGGCTTCGCCATGTCGACGGAACTGGCGAGGGAAGTTGAGCAGGAGTTGCTCGCTCTGAAAGACCAGGGAGAAGCCCCACTCGGATCCACCGGCAGCCGCCTGCTCTCCGGGAATTCCGCTTACTGCGAAGCATTGGAGGAAGAGCTGGCAAATTTCCACGGAGCAGAGGCTGCCTTGATCTTTAACTCTGGCTTCGACTTGAACCTCGGCTTCTTTGCCTCTGTTCCCCAGCCGGGAGACTTCGTCGTATACGATGAGCTGATCCACCAGTCGGTGCGAGAGGGCCTCAAACTCAGTCGTGGCAAATCCATCCAGTTTCGCCACAACGACGTCACCGCACTAAGGGAAGCTGTGGCTGGTGTTTTGGAAGGGACCCGGCCCGACGGCACGAGACCTAACATCATCATTGCGGTTGAGTCCGTGTACTCCATGGATGGACACTGCGCGCCATTGGAGGATTTCTGCGACGTTGCAGAGTCGGTTGGGGCCTCAATCGTAGTTGACGAAGCTCACGGCACCGGTGTCTATGGCGAAGAGGGGCGGGGCTTGGTGTCGGAACTCGGTCTTGCAAGCCGCATCTTCTGCCGGGTGCACACCTTTGGCAAGGCTCTTGGTGTTCATGGGGCTGCTGTTGTTGGCCCCCGGGTGCTGCGTGAGTACCTCCTGAACTATGCATGGCCACTGGTGTATTCCACATCCTTGCCACTGCATTCGCTCGCGGCCATTCGGTGTGCATATGCCTTCATGCGTCGAGAAGCCTCGAAGCGCCAAGAACATGTGCGGAGGCTCATACAGATCTTCCAGAAAAGACTTGCTGATCTGCCACCGGAGCGTGTCTTGCAGAGCGACTCCCCCATTCAGGGGCTCATCGTTCCAGGCAACGCAGCGTGCGTTGCCGTTGCTAGACGTCTCAGAGACCGGTTTGATGTTCTGCCCATCCGCTCGCCCACAGTTCCAGCTGGGACGGAGCGCCTGCGAATCATCTTGCATGCGCACAACACTGAAGACCAAGTCCATGCCCTGATGAACGCATTGGAAGAGTGTCTTCAACCCTCGGCGGTGCCGGAACCAGCACCCGCTCCCCGACTCTGAGCAAGGGCGGACGCAGAACGTTTTTGCCGAAAGCCAGTGCCTGTGCACTGGCTGGAACTCTTGAGAGCCGGGGCAAATTCGCCCCCGGTGTAGCAGCGGTATACTTCCACAGGAAGCGTGGATAGAGTGCAGGGACAAAGCGTGGCAGCAGTATGTAGGCAAATGCAGGCTATTGAATGCTTGCATGCATTGGCATGTAGGTCTTGTTCTGTTAACAGAAAGAAAGCAACCAGTGTTTCTGCCTGAGAAAGCGGCTTTTGCTTTGGCATGTCAGGAGAGCTGGTGAATGGCAGGTGGCTTTGACACTCAGTGGCTGGATGCAGGACACGCAAGGCGTTTGCGAGGATGGCCCCCAGACTCTTATTACTTATCGTTGTGTCTTTGTGGCTTGACCTGGGTGGATATGGGCTGCACATGGCTGCACGTGAAACACCAATACACCAAGGTCCGGCATGCAACATGCTAATCAGTGGATGCGGTCGCGGTGCAGTTTGGAATCGCGCTCTCCAGCTCATGAGCTTGATGCCTGCAAGGAGGTTGACTCCAACCGACATCAGCCGTGCAACTAGTATCAGTATCCCTGCTGAACCGGAAGAAGCGATGATTCATGTTGTTTGATTCGTCTTGGTGCTTGTAAGTGCCGGACAGTTTCACGGAATTCCCGCACTTCAGGTGCTTGTGGTCGCTGCAAGGAGTGGCAGTCGGCACTGTGGCTGCTGCGAGCCCCGAGGAGACGTGGACCTTTTGCCGTGCAGTACCGTGCAGTACCTGCTGCTTCGGAGAGGCCGAGGCGTCTGTCTGACGACGCCTGCGGTGCCTCGATCAACGCCTGCGAGATCGTCCGATACTGGAGCGGAGCTCTCGAGCTGCTGCAAAGGATGCGATTGCACCGGCCTTGGGCCTTGGGTCACATGGCAAAGGCAGGGCCACTCCTTCGAAGCTTCGAGGTTCAATTTGGAGCCCGACGTGGTGAAGCGGTCATCGGCATTGAGTGCCTGCCAGGGGAATTGGCTTGCGGCCCTTGCTGCTTGGCTAATGACGCTTCCCCTAGTCCCCATGCGGCTGCAGCTGGACAGGCACTCCTGGAGCAGATGATCCTCAGGGCTGAACTCGGCATCATTACCTGTGCTGCTGTTCTGACTGCTTGCTCCGTTGCTCGGCAGTGGCTCCAGTGCCTCCAGGCAGGGATCGTCCAAGTGGCTAGGGTACGTGCGATGGGGGCGAATAGCGTTAGCGCTTCATTTGCCCTCCCCCTCCCTGCAGGTCCTGCAACAGATGCGCCACTCGACAGACAGGGTATGTGCAGTGCCGTGCGCCACACGATGAGTTTTGTCTTATGCATGCTTGGCACTGGCGCTTGACAACTGCTTCATGTCATTCACGGTGCAGGAGATCTCCGCATGGCGATCGACTTCGTTGCATGCTGCGACGCTGCCCAGGCGTGTGATGGATCCGGCCTAGGCCAAGCAGCGGTGCCACAGCTGTTGCAGGAGGCAGCGTGCCGGCACGTTGAGATTGACATTACACAGCCAAGTGCTGCAGCGCATGGCTAGAGATCTGACCCAGGTGCGAAGCTCCCTCCTGCTGAGCTATGCTGCACGCAGCTGCGGAAGTCGAGGGGCATTCCGGGTTCTACAGCCTGCCTGACTTCGTGTGCTGAGCAAAGGGGGGGGAGCAGAGGGCAATGCTGGCCCCAAGTCATTAGCATGGCAAATCATGGCCAAGCCAGGCCCACCTTTTATCACCTTTTGGGGTCCACCCATTTTGCCGCCTTGGACGCTTCCGGCTCGTCCACCCAGTGTAAGAGAATGTGAGCTGCATGTCCCAAATCGCAGAAACGACATTCCGCTGAGAACAGTTGCTGTAATAAGACAAGAACTGAGAGATTTTCCCAAATGCAGCGACGCTTGCAGCGGCTTCTTGCTGCGCCGCACGTGCGCCAAGCTTAGCACTTCTCAAAATGCGCCCGTGATGGACTGTACTCAAAACTCAAGTCCGTGCAAGGAGACATCGCTTCCGAGGCAACCGATTCCAGGTTCTGGTGCCGCACCAAACGAACCGCAAGACGGATCACGACCAGCATATCCCGCCCTGGAGGTCTCCATAGCAACGATCGTTCAGGAGGCCGACAATGTCCTTCCCTGCTATGTCGTGGTGCAGAATCAAATCCGCCCCCAAGTGGAACAAGCGACGGGACGTTGCGCCGCTCGTCTCATCGCTTGGACGCCCTGCTATTGGAGCAATCCGCAGTCACAACACTTTACACCCAAATCCGAAGGAAGCCACCTCCAGCTTCACCCACACGCTGAAGCCGCTTGGAGATGTCACATGCTTGTGAGTGGACTGGGTCAGACGGGTGCTTTCTCAGGTGGACTTGGCAGGACAAAGAGTACTCCTGCGAGGGTAAACATCGAAGTAAACGTGGTGCCAAGAACGAAGCTGCGCGGCAAGTCCTTAGATTCCTCATTGATGAGGAGGCCTGGGGAAACATCAATTGCGCGCAGGGCAGAACAGCACAAGGAATAAGCCTTCTGACGCTGCGGAGCTCCCATGACGATACATGTTTGCTACGCTTTCAGGCATCAACTCTAGATCCGCGACAGAACGGAGCCGTTGCGCAATGGGCCACTCTTTTCGCAGAGTCAGTTGATTCTTTCCGCGAGAGACCGAACTTGGATGCAAGTTAGGGTTCGGATTTCGCTCGGTACCACAGTACAGCTGGGCGAGAGTCGCCAAAATAAGCTCCACCAGAACAGATTGAGAGATCAATTTGAGGCGATTGGGTCTTTGAGTGAAGACTTGGATGCCACCTTGGAATGCAAAGAGGTGGCTGTTGCCGAGACGGCATAGGAAGGATGCTTTGTGTGTGCAGTTGCCCTGCGTGCTCGTCAGGACGATGAAACAGGTGGCTCGCGGCAGCAAAGCCATACTTGCACCTGGACCTGTCCCCAGATCGAGGTGGCACGTAGAGCGGCAGGTAAGGCAGAGGGCGGTTGAAGTCGAAAGCGGACAGGTGTAAAGAGGCACTCTGCCACGCAAACGTGGTCACCGCCACCACTTGTCTCCCTTTCTGCTTCCGCAGCAACTTGGCCAGGGTGAAGTCGTTGCCACTGGCTCGGCGCGAGCGGCCACAGAGTCGCGGAGGAACGCTTTCGCTGCCCTCTACCAAAGCCTGCCAAGCGCTTTGGAGGACACAGCAGAGGAAGAGAAGGTTTGCAGTGATCCTGACTCCAAAAGTGTGCAACCCAGGAGATCTATCTGCAGGTCAAAGCCAAGCCTGCTGCAAGCAATGAGGAGGTTCTGCGGGTGAGATAGATGTATGTCTAGATCGAACAGATGCATGCCGGTCGCTGATTCTTCGTGCAGGTCAGGCCTGCCAACAAAGCTCGACATGGGGAGATCAACACTATGCACAACACAGCTACCCAGAAGCTTCAAATCAAGGCCTGCATGTTGCAGATGTTCTGCTGGATGAAGTGGCTCTTTGCGAAGGCTGCTTGGGATTTCCACGTCCACACACCCGGACAAGTTGTGCCGGGCTTAGAGCTGTCGTTTCGCTTGTCGAGATCTTTCGAGCTGCAGTAGCCGGGATGACGGGGTGGGGTTGCGAGCAGCCGTGCGACCCACCAGGCTTGCATTGCTGCGCTTCAAAAGATCAAAAAGTAAAACCTATGGCAGGCCACTGTGGGTTTGCGAAACAGGGCCGGCTCCGCAGCCCGGGCTTTGCAGAACCATGGCCAACCAAAACCCACACTGCCAAACTGTACTAGGTGCCGAGCCAGGGAAAGGCATCAACCATCGACGAGAGCCGCAATTCGGATGGCACACCGAACTTGCCAGTTCCTTGCACATCATTTTTGGCTGAATTCCAACCACAAAGAGCTATGGCTGCTGCACAGCTTCTATTGCTAGGTGCACCTGCTTCTGCGCAAGCCAACCCCCTTGAACACCCACCCGTCAACCACATGCAGGACCCTCGAGACAGGCCCTAAATATGGGCTCAGATCAGCTTCTTGAACCTTTAAGTCTCTGTGCTGTCAGCTGTACTTGCTTTGCTGCGCACGGATGCAGGCCTTGCCAGCTAGTGTTTGCCAGGGTGGGCTGCTCGAGGTTGGGATTGGGGTGAATCGCCGGGTTATACCTTCTGCGTTTCACTCGGCCGGCCCCGCACATCAACCTGGCTGCTGCATGTCTGTGGCCCTCAGGAGTGCACCCTGACATGGACGTACTATGACTATGACCAGGCGGAGATGAAAACTGTACAGGTAAGCGCTGTGGAACGATCCAAGGCTGCATCCAAGGCTGGGTCATGCAGTGACATGTATTTATATTTCTCAAAGCCAAGAAAGGCCAGAGCTGTCCCAAATTAGTCCCAAATTGGAAAAGCTGGTGTTCGTATCATTTGGTGTGCAGCTAGTGCCAATGTGGACTAGTGGGACATCTTCTGAAGTGCCAGCCCCTTCTTCTTGCCTTTCCTGTTGACGAGATGTTGTGTGCTTCATTGTGCTCGTGTCAATGGTGTAAGCGGCCGTTTCGGAACGCATTGCAAAGGACGCGGCAGGGTGAGGGCTGCTCGAACAAAACGGACACATTGCCACCCAAGTCCTGTTTTACTGGTACATCACTATTGACGGCTGTTCTTCTTTAATTCACGTTACGACACAACAAATTTCGCCACAGGAGGCTCTTTGTAATGCATGTAAGTTCAGGCGATGTAGCTGCCGAGGTGTGTAAAGTCTACTTCATATACTGTAGTGAAGCAGATGCGCGCCATAGATGTTGAAAGCAAAAGAGCGTTGGAAAAGTTGGTACACCTGTTTCACTGAGCCGGCGCACACGCAATCACTCGCACACACAGGTGCAGATCTCCAATGCGAGTAAGAACCAGTCATGCAAATCGCAGCAGCCATAGCGTTCACACGTTCTGCGCTTGGAAACGCTCTGTACATCGCAGTGGGGCGTCCCCCATTGCACAGGCAACTGAGTGTCTTTGTTGCCAGTCCAAGCTCACAGGATCCTTCGGCCACAGGGTCAGACACAAACGCAATCGCAGCTATGCGGCTACTTGTAGGTGTTGGAGATGCAGCGCGGGGGGCAGATTCACTACTGACACTTTGCATATGCAGTTGGATGATGTCTCAGCTTCGTCTTTCAGCCCCAAATTTGCCCGATGACATCCCTTCATGCCCATGTCGAGGCTGCCGCTAACCAGAAGATGCTCATCAATCAGGGTCATTTGGTGGAGATCCCTTCCGCACAGCAGGAAGCCATTGACGAAGTTCATCTGGCATTGAGGGAGCAACGTGTCCAGGACACTGCTGTCACATGCTGTCGCCAAGTTGACACATGGCAGGGTCGTGGAATTGGGTATACCGTAGATTTCGATGAAGCCAACCGAATAGCATTCGCAGGCAATCCTGCCACTTGCGAGCTGCAATAGGCTGAGCGTAGTCGACAGAAAGCCATCGAGCAAGGGCAGTTCGCATGTAGGATGCCTACGCCAAGACGATGACTCTACTGGATCAGACGGAACCAGTGGCATGGTCTTTCTTCCTGCCACACGTGTTCCGTGCCGTCCTGGGGGAAGGCCATTTGAGCCCAAAATTTGGAAGGTCCAAAAAACTGTTCGAACCTGTCACCGCTGGTCACGTGGAAAGCCGTGGCATGTCGTCTTAAGCCTTGACTGAAGTCTTGTTCTGCGGCTGCAGGCGATGTGGCATCTATGCACGAGCTGCTGGGTAGTGCTCTGCGGCTTGTCCAAGACTCTGGAATGCCCGTGGAGCTGTGGGAATCCTTGCTGGATGAGGAGCGTGCATATGCACTCCATGTCTGTTGAGGGGGCCCCGGGGGGAGAACGCTGGCAAACTCGCTATGAGCAGGCCAGCTTTTCCGTGCGCCACTACTTCATGGCATCCCCAGCCTTGCGCCAGCTTGGAGGCGACCGTTCGGAAATCTGTTGAAGGGTCGCTGTTCACATCGCGGACGCCACTTGCGCAAGGCGCCACGCTCGCGGACTCCTTCCCCCGCGCGCTCGAGAAGGATCTCATGTACGGTTGGAAATCCGGTGGGCTTCTCCAACTGTGTTCACGCCTGACTGTGCTGGTGGTGACTGACTAGTGACTATTGCAGTTTGAAAGGACTACTTCCGACGGTTCAGGCACCTGCTGGCATTGGAACGCCATGGAGGGCCCCCGGTCAGCACAGCACAGCTTGATGGCATTGGTTTTTGAACATGTTTCATTAGTGCAGTGGCAATAGTTTCTTTCTAGCATCGCTGTGAGTTTTAACCTGTTTGCTGCTGCTACGGCTTTCTAAAGACCCATGCTTCCCAGACTGCTAAACATCTTCGGTACCTGAGGCTGATGCATGGTATTCAGCAATACGAGCTTGATCCAGACGGGCAAGCGGGCGTTCCGACCCTGGAAGTGCATCATTTCGAGGCATCAGTCGTAGACGATCTCGGCAACTGGGTCCACGGTGGCATGCTGATTAGACAGCTGCTTGTAAACTCCCGAGCCCCTCTTTCGTACAGTATAATATATCGCCTATCAATGTTCATCCTCACTTATCTTTTCACAATCAAAAGACAAGAATAAATCTTGCAAAGTCTTACCGATAAAACAAAGATTCACTACATCAATCTAATATTTCTTTTATTCGAAAATATTCTTATCATATTTTCAGACTCCTTCGATAGGACCTGAGCAGGCCAGTCAGGTCGTTTTGACGGCGCCAGCGGGTACCGAAATCTCGGCTATGATGGAGGCCGAGTCAAGAGGTAGAATGGGTGCTCGATTCACAACCCTTCTTGCTGCGACTCAGGGCCATCGCGCGTTGAAGGCGGCGGATTTGGTGCTGCTCGTTCCCAGCGAAGCTGCAGAAGAGCCATCAAGAAACGATGCTACCGACACAGATGCCGAGCAGCTTTGCCTTCGAAGAGTTTTGTCATGGGTTGGCTCGTGCTCGCTCACAGGGTAGTGTAAGCATCTGATTAACCCGCGATCAAGGTCGTCAAGGTTCAATAGGTCCCCCCCAAGCCTCCAGATCCTGATTTGATGGCGAGCCTCGTCTGGGGTTGGGGGACAGTGGTGGTACAGTAGCAGTGCAGTAGAGCAGCAGTACAAGTTGTTAGTACGCTACTACGGTTACAAAAACAAGAGGTATTGTAGTAGTAGTACAGTAGTAGTTCACTGGCAGTGCAGTAGTTCGTACTGTAGCAGTACGTAGCAGTCGTCCCATCGTACTGGTAGTGCAGTAGTCTTCAGCAGCAGCGGCAGCAGCAGCAGCAGTAGCAGCCGTGGTAGTGGTAGTGGTGGTGATAGTGGTAGTGGTAGTGGTAGTGGTAGTGGTGGTGGTGGTGGTGGTGGTAGTGGTGGTGGTGGTGGTAGTAGTAGTAGTAGTCATAGTCGTAGTTGTAGTCGTAGTCGTAGTCGTAGTCGTAGTAGTGGTGGTGGTAGTAGTAGTAGTAGTAGTCGTAGTAGCAGGAGGAGGAGGAGGAGGAACAGTCGTCTTTCTCGTCCTCAGCCTCCTCCATTCACACACAAGACAGCGACTAAGCAGGTTTTCTGGTAGGTCGCCGGGTGATGCATCGGTAGCGTAGCCGCTACGAAAGATGGGTCCTGCATGGCCTTTTGACACGGGACCCCAACTGTTTCGGGTAGCCCGTCATGCGCAGACATGTATCGCACTCGGTAATCAACTTGTCAGACTCCGGGTCTGGCCAAGAAAAGTTCACGAAATGCAGCTGGACGTGATGAGTAGCTGGAGCCTTCCTATGAAGACATGCCAAATACAGTGAGTAGCTCCCTCAGAGAGCAAACAGGAAGCTTGTGCAATCCATCTTAAGCACGGAGTTTCGCAGCCTCCAAAAACATCGATGTAAGGAATGTACTAAACTCAAAGTCCTGCGCCCACTGCCACCCGGCTACCCCTGGGCCCTAAAACACTTTCGGTTGCCAGGAGCCAGAAAAGTCCTAGCGGCCAGGTATGGACCCGGCCGGGTGCTTGGTCAGGGGTTCAGGACCTTGGGGCTTCAAACTCTGGCGTTGGAGGGTTTGATGCATGTCCCATACAGTTTCAGCTAAAGGGGTTCTTAAACGCTTTATGAAGGGATGTGGGATTCAGGTGTTTGAGCTGGGGGCCGTGGTGTTCTGGGCTTAAACTTAGCATGCAAAGTTTGTCGCGCTCTCCAGGACATGTCAGTAGACAAGATCTGTTGTTCGACGATTTTCACGTCTTAGTCTTAAGTCCTCCTCTGCTAGTCGGAGCTTGATGTGTGAGATAGGAGTCACTATAGCCGAGGCTTCAATTCCTGAAGTAAGTGGTATCTGCGGTTCTGCCAGGACGTTAGCAGAGCTCTTCACCCATGTGAGACCTTTGGTGGTGTTTATTCATGCTGCCTGTACATCTGCGGGGCCCTGCCCTGAACCCTGAAACACAATCCCTAAGTTTCCAACCCCTAAACTGAAAACCCTAAACCTGACGTCTAAACCCTAAACCCCTAAACCCCTAAACACTAAACCCCGAATGCTTACCCGACTTGCATTTCGGATACCCGCACGGCAGACAGCAGGATTCTATCCCGAGGTTACTGGGAAAGCCTAGCTGGAGAGACAAGAAAGAGGCAGTACATTCATTGTAGTGCGTTATAAATTATAACATAGCGTATATTTATTACCGGATGTAACAGTACGTTCTGGTATGCTTTCGTATACTAAAGTATAGTCTGGTATGTTATGGTATGGTAACCGTAAACCCTAAACCCTACAATATCTGGCGGAGGGAGGGAAGAAGCTCGAAGCCGACTACGGCTTGGCAATGCGAGAAAGCTCTGCTGTTGAGCCGAGATGTTCTTTGTTTATGTATGCAACGCGTACAACATAGGGGTCTAAGTAATTACAAAAAATGCATGTTTTTTTTTTTTTTTTTTTNNATGTCGAGTCATGCTACAAGATGTAGAGCCTCTATCTATGCACCAGAGTGAGTGCAGGACTCAGGGCACCTCCGAACTGAACTGCACTCCAAACTATAAGTCCTAGGAGCCGTAGCTTCGGAGTTGATGTTGGTGAAGTTGTAAACTAGTCGAGTTAATCTTTTCGAATTCAGAACTGGACAGCTGGTGCAGTCCTAAACCTCTGTCTGGAAGCCAGAATAGTATCCTTCCCCAGGCGACTAAACCATGCCGAAGCCGAGCTTCAGGATGAACCAGTGAGACTAGTCATCTCCACTAGAAAGATGCCAACGGATCTCCTGAATAAGAACCGCTCGCTGGTGTTCAACCCTCAGCCCAACAATCAGGTGGTAGGACGGTCGCATACACGGCAGCAACCTAAGATTCCTAAGATGCATGCACGGCAGGTCGCACACTCCCAGCTCTCTCCTCCAACGGGCGGCGGTGGCCACACGCACGATTGCCAGGGTCCCAGAGGAACGCCCGTGCTTCCAAGAATCAGATGAAGTCGTTCAAAGGCACGACATTGGATTGCTTTTGGGACTGTTCCGGGATTTACAGTCTTGCATGTATACTGCAGGGCAGACAAGAAGTTAATTCCACGCACTCTTCGGCACCTCGTGCTTTGACGGAAACCCTGCACCCTAAATCCCTAAGCCCCTAAACCCCTCAGCCCCTAAGCCCTAAACCCCCATGCAAACCCTAAACCCCTAAACCCCTTTATAAACTCCAACCGATCGAACCACCAGCCTCGAGCTGAGACGTCAAAGCCAAGACCCAGACATGTAACCAGCCTATTACAAATGCTATGAGTACTATTACTATGATTACAACACGAGATGAGGGGTGGTGGTTTGTA
>CAJNJA010091319.1:1502-12513 GCA_905231915.1 Symbiodinium necroappetens
ATTAGACCCTAAATACCCTTAATTCGGGACCATATACCCTATTTGAGGGTACTTGGAGGGTCCTGGATGAGAATTAGTAAAACACATGTACTCGGGCTCGTGTTGTTGTACGAGACGCCGACCTGGTAGGATGTAATTTGCAGCCGAGATGAAACTCCGAAGCTACCATGCTGCTCGTCCACTATGCTGAGCTTACTTTGCTCAGTTTGTGCTGTTGCCTTACTACAATTCCACAAGACAATATGTCCGAAAACATGATTCTAATGATTAGGTCGCTATGCTAGCAGTATCGAGGCGTCTGGGTACTCAGTGCCGAGCTTTCAGACGATGTGGGATATTTTCTTGCTCTTTCATGATACATAAGCCCACAACCTACAACTCACCAAGATTGAAAACGAGCTCTCTATGCACGCACCAAAGTCGCAATTATAAGCCCTGCCTCTTGTGACTCAAGTGATTGCTACTTTCGCGGTTTAGGGTTTACAGGGCTTGGGGGGCTTACTGACCGAGAGAACAAGTGGCTTCTGTCGCTCCACGACGACGCAGTACTTCTTGTCAGCCCTTGATGCCATCAGCCCCAGCCGAAACTGTCGCTCCAAACCCGAGCCATGAGGACTGGCTCACCTTGAAAAGCCGAAACCCCAACTGAAGCTCTGAGTTCTCAGACTCGACCGGCTTAGAGCCTTAACTGATCAATCTGAATGCTAAAACGGCAGATGCACAAAACAAACATCACAGAAGTAAGCAAGACCAACCTAGCCTGACGGCCAAACCCCAACCTGCGGCATCAGGTACTTTCACGCCCCTGACCTACTTTTGCCACTCTGCTGCTTCCCTGCCGCAGTATGTGGCTTACAAGGCCCACCTCGATCGTTTGTGTCTTGCGCGGCACATTGCCTTCGTAAATGTTATGTCGGTGGTGCTGATCATGAGAGTGATGATGATGTTGGTCAATCATAGGGACCTTAGGCGGGTAGGGGGAAGGGGGGTAGGGGGACTGACTTCCTTCTATCGGCCTTATTAGGTCCTTATTACTGGTATTAAGGCCCCCTTAGCCCCCTCCCCCCAACCCCCCCCCCCCCCAAGTGTCCCCGCGAGTCAAGAGGATGCTCAATTTTTCAGTGCCCTAGCCATCACCATGAGCCCGATCATCATCTGCAGCAACTTCGGCATCACCATCACAGAGAATTCCGTGCTGTTGAACATGCTGGAGTTGGTGATGGGTATGGTATTGTTGATGCTGCTTGCTGCTGTTGTGACTTCGGCTGCGGTATCTACACGCTTGTGATGTCATCGCCATCATCATCGTGATGTTCATCATTATCTTCATCATTGCCATCATCACTGTTGCCATTGTACTCTGCTATTTGCCGATGTTTCGCTGTTCGTTGTGGTGGCTGTGGTGCACTGGATGCTGCTGCTTGTGATGGTTGTGGTGGTGGTGCTACCGGTGGCGGCGGTGACGGTGCCATTGGGAGTGTTTTCAGTTGTTGCTCGTGTTGAGGCTGGAGGTTATGGTATATTCTGACACAATCAGTACATGGTATGATAGAACATCGCGATTATAGTTTCAGTTGTGACAAGATAATATAACATAGTATGATATAGCAACCATGGGACAATAGATAACTTATTGCGACACAGTTCTATCGGATTGAGGCAGCCCTGCAGCTTCCAAAGACTTCCAACAGCGTCGCCCAGGATGTCGGTAAACGAGTTCATAGATTCATAATAATTTAGGGTCTAGGGTTTAGGGCTTAGAGTTTATGGCTTAGGGTTTATAGGGTTTGGGGCTTAGGGCTTAGGGTTGCCCTTATGGACTGCACCTGAGACGTTCAGCACCGCCTGTCCTCACGCCTCATTCCCTCCCAGTGAGCCCAATACCCCTTAATTTAGGAATATAGCTTGTATCATAATATGAAGCCCCCTAAAATTTAAGGTCTATTCCTTCTTTCGCCCACCGCCCCAAAGCCTCCGACAGTCCCGCGACGTCGACGCGGTGGTGGTGAACTGGGCTGTGGGGAACCCCTCTGACTGTTCCCTGGGCACAAGAAGCAGCTGTTTATGTTTGGGCTACATCCAAACCCGAGCTCAAGACTCTAAGCCATACTGGGACAGGTAACCGCAGAGTCAGGGTTAGATGTCTTCCCTGAAGAGACATGTGCGAGCGCTTGGGATGCAAGGGCGTGGACGAACTTCTTCCTAAACCATCCTAAACCCTAAAGCCCTTTCCGAAAAGGGGGGGGGGGTTCCTGAACTCCCCCCAATTACTATAATTATTTAGGGTCTCTCGTCGGGCTCGTTCCTGAAGCGCCAGATATCGTCGAAACTTGCCCAGAGCTCCCTTGTCGTTAGCCGTCTTGAAGTCTTGCAAAACGCACGGCGCAACACCCAAAAGCAACCCCAAATGCCAAATTCCTTTTGCACCAGGCCCCCAGCACCCACCCACGAAGGCGTGTTCATAGGTCCTTAGAAGCTCTGCTCACCATTAAGCCCAAAATCCTTAAGCCTTATGAACTCGAAACCCTCAAACCCACAAACCCAAAGCAATCACAAAGGTCATCGCAAAAACGGAGAACAAGACAGCCAAACAACAAAGAACTACAAACAGTCAGCCGGCGATTCAATCCTGAGTTGTTAGACCAATACCCCCCTTGTAGATCCTTTTGGAACCGTGGAAGGAACCCTTTCGGAGGAAACAGGGCCCTTGTCGCGTTTATGAGCCCCAAACCTGAAACCTAAAAAACCCAACTTCCCATAACCTCAACCCCAGACCCGAAGGCTTAGGGTTTAGGGTTTAGGGAATCCCGACAAGGCGTCTTCAGCAACTGGCGCTTGCAATATATTCTCACAGCCTCAGCCACTGCAACGGCCTGGTCTGACTGGCAAGAGACCCTCGGAATAACTCTCAGGGAGGCTCAGGATATATATATATATATATATAGGGGCCTTAATATAGTTATACCTATACTCTTTTAGGGGGGTTTCCCTGTTACAGTTCTGGTAGAATGGGCCCCAAAGCCCTATTCTAACTATTAACTTCTATTAACGCCGCTATATTACGCCAAGCCCAAGCTTAGCTTGTATAAAGGTGGTATAGGGCTTTCCGCTGTGTTGTCTCGTGTTATTTATATTTTCTGGGACTGTGTAAGCGGTTATAGGGTTTACTTTAGTTCGGGTACGTTGGGGTCCTTGTGCGTATACAGCAGAAAAGCTTCTGCCATAAAGAGCTTCTTGTGGATCGAAATGTAAGTATAGATTTAAGGTTTAGGGTTTATAGTATAGGCACATGGACCCCCAAGAATCTGAGCTTGGAATTCACTGCGGAGCTTCTCGGACAGCGGTCCAACACCAGAGACCGAAAAGATCTATAGCAAAGCGAGCTCCAAAGCATCAGCCCCCATCGCAAACGGTTCTTGGGGTTTAGGGGTTTGGGGTTTGGGGTTGGAATGAAAACTTCAATTCAGAGCACCCATCACTGCACTCTCCAACCTGAATTTTAAACCCAGTGAATCCCACGTTCCTCGTCACCACGCTCGAAGACTCCACGATGCCGGCTGAACTTTTTTCACTTCCTCAACCCCCAAAAGTCATATTGATGACAGTCAATGAGTGACTAAAGGTCGTCACCTAAGCAGAGCTTAAGTTGTGTTTAGAAGCCCTTACACCTCAACACAGCTCAAACCTTGCGGCAATTCCCTAAACCCTAAGCCCAAAAGGCGTCGCCCTGTCACAGGAAACGATAGAAGTCCTGGGGGCCCTCGACTCCGGGCACTCGACAGAAACCCCGTGCCCTAAAGCGCATCACCCTGCCAGCTGAGAGCCTAAACCCGGGCCCTTGCAATCTAACAGAACCTGTGAAAGTTGGACTGCGAAAGCCTTAATTCCACAAGCCGCATGCCGCCCAGCCCACAGGCACTGATCTCCTCGAAACCTACGATGGCCCCTTCCACTAGACTCTCTAGACCCTAAACCCCTAAACTTCCTAAACCCTAAATACTAAACCTAAACCCTAGAAATCAGACCCTAAGGCTTCATGGGGGTAGGGTTCGACTCTAGGGACCCCCCCCCCGCCTCCCCCTTTGCGCGGAAAGCCCTGAACACCGTCAAGCCCAGAAGCCCATCGAAGTTGCTGGTTGATGATATCAATCCTGCATAACCTTAAGGACCCTAGACTGTGGGAGTTATGGTATATGCCTGATTTTAGGGGTAGTCCTGCATTACCCATAATAAGGAATTCAACATATTTCCCATAGTTTAGGGTCCTTAGGTAATTCCCGTAGTTTGGGGTCCTTAAGGTAATTCCCATAGTTCAGGGTCCTCAAGGGTAATGCAGGATTTATATCATCAACCCTAAACCCTACACCCTAATCACCCTAAGCCCTAAACTCCAATCCCTAAACCCTAATCCCTAAGTCCTAAACCCTAATCCCTAATCCCTAAGTCCTCAACCCTAAACCTTAATCCCTTTTTCTCGTCAACCGTATGACACCAGGAATCCAAACTGCGACACGACCAAGCTGAGCTCCTCTGCAAGGAGCTCCGACGCCTCTGAGGGCTTAGGGTTTAGGGTTTAGGGTTATATATATATATATATAAATATAAATATAAATATATATATTTGAGGGTTTTTTGGGTTTCGAAGTGATGACGTAGGGATTACCAATACTATTTCAGGGGGTCCCTATTAAATCTTTAGTATAGTGTAGTGATTACAGTGTACCCCAAAACCTTATTCTGATGAATCAGGCTCCTGTATTAGTCTGTTTGCAGCTGTGGCGCCTATACCTCACGGGGATGAGGTCCTTGGGTGTCCGGAGGTTTCAGCTCTTGGCGCGGGTGTCCGTGTGGAGGCTTTCGGTGCAGGGATGGGGCTTTCGTAAGAGATGGTGTCAGATTTGTAGGATCTGAGGGTGTGCAAAGTCAAAGTACTTCTGGGTTGAAACCTAAACACCAAACCTTACCCGAACCCCCCAGGGTACCTACTATATAGGGTACTAGAGCCCCTAGGGCCCTATATAGTAGGTACCTGGAGGGTTAGGGTTAGATCTTAGATCTGGACTCAGGATGTTCCGTTGTCTCCTGGGTAGGCCTTGTAGTCCTCCGTCAAGGACGCTATCAGTGTTCATGTACAGAGAGAGCGTAGAGAGCGAGAGAGAGTGAGAGAGGGGAGAGAGAGCGAGCGAGAGAGAGAGAGAGAGAGAGAGAGAGAGAGAGGAAGAGAGGCTGCTTGTTGCTTGTTGTGATCAGAATCATGTCGGCGCCCCTATGTGATAGAACCCCTGTAGATCCCTTAGGTAACACGTTTGGAAGAACCCAGGCAGCTACTAGGGGGCAGAGATCTGAGGGCTCAAATAGTGGCCTGTGTTATCACCAAGTCGCCTTAGGATCTTATGAGTTTCGTGGGAAAGCGCACCGTGTCAATGGACGAGTTCTTGTTGTTCTTCGTATACTTTTTAGCATTCTTTCAACCCGAATTGCACTTTAGCCTTATACCCCGCCCGAATCCATCGAGCCCCATTCATGCCTAGCTCGGAACACTGTCTCAACTCTGAATCCTCTATGGATGCGTCAACCTTGAATGACCCTTGAATCAGAGAGCCGTCGCGCTACCTTGTACCGCCAATTTCTGGCATTCGGGATTGCAGGATTGGGTAGAGGGAGGTTACGCCTGCAGGACAGACATCCTCGAGTGTACAGCCAACACCCTCGAGGAGGGCAGTACCTACAAGCACCATGCCATCATTACTACAACTTGGGAATCGCCTCTGCATGTGATCATCCCGGGCTCTCTGGATCCTGGAAACAGTACATCGATCTTACAACAAGGACCGTGACAGGACCCCAACCCATGGCAACATCTGGGTCGCTGACTCGGCGACTTGCAGATTCGACTAGGACTTCGGGCTTGTAGGCTTCTATGGGGTGTATCGGGGTTTGCGGTTTAGGGCTTTCAGTTTCGAAGAGCAGCAGCATATGTCCACAGCATGTTGCACAATGATTCGGTAGAACCCTGAGACTCGCCAGTTCCGTCGTCCAACCCCGAGCCGGGACCCAAGGGTTGAAGGTGAGTGGGGGCCGGCGTGAGGGTTTCAGGGTTTTGGGATTTAGGGGCCCAGGGCTTCCGGCTAGAAATCCCCCGTTTTTGTTGCACTGCGGCACTGCGGTGTATAGAAACCCTAAAAGTTACAGATCACAAAACTTTCCGACAAGGGGGAAAGGGGTGTTTGGAGTGCCGGTAAGGCCTTTAACCTGCATGCATACATACGTACACAGTACGTACATTCGTGCATGCTTGCGTAGATCTCGATAGACTCGACATTCACATACATACCCTAACCCCCAGGTACCTACTATATAGGGTACTAGAGCCCCTAGGGCCCTATATAGTAGGTACCTGGAGGGTTAGGGATATACAGACAGACTTACTTACATACAGCCGGGCCGACATGCCGTCATACAGACATGCAGACACACAAGTGCGCAGACAGGCCAGCGAGCAGACAGACGGACGGACAGATGGCGGACAGACGGTCAAGTATAGCTTGAAAGACATCACATGCACCTTAAACCCCTTAAACCCTACACCCCTAAACCCTAAACCCTATACCCCTAAACCCTAAACCCTACCCTATACCCCCAAACCCTAAACCCTACACCCCTAAACCTTAAACCCGACACCCCGTAACCCTTTTCCCCTAACCTGCGCCCCAAAGCATCTGAAGCGAAGGTTTCGCGTCCGGGAGGCTCGGGCCGCGTCTCCGTTCCTCTAAGGGGATCTAGAGGGCTGCTATGAGAGTTTCGTTTGGGGTTTAGGTTTAGGGTTTAGGGTTCAGAGTTTCGGGCTTAGGGGTTGCGGGGTTTAGTGTTCAGGGTTTATTGCTTTTGGGGTGGAGGCTTTGAGGTGGGTTGAGGGTTGAGGCTGTGGCTGTGGATTGTAATTGGGAGGTGGCTTCTTGGGGTGATTCAAGATCGGCTTTAGATAGCGAGGAGTGTCACGATCACGGTGGATAGAGGGATCCGCAGGTCCCCTACTGTTTTGAAGGTTACACTCTGTATAATCATGGGTACCTCCTGTGATAAACTATGGTCCATGGTTTGTAGCCCTACTTTTTGAACGTTACACTCTGTATACTCAAGGGTACCTCCTGTGATAAACTATGGTTAAGTGTAGGGTTCGGAGCGACATCTGGTGGCTGTGACTTTCCTCCGAAGCTATATCCCTCGATGAGCATTGGACAGGAATGCACAAACTCGGACCTCAATGGGGAGACTTGTCCGGACTGCGGCGTGCAGATTTGAGGTTGTTGGGCTGTGGAACGGTCTCCAATTTCAAGTTTTGTCTGGCGTCATCAAGCAAAAAGCAGCTGACAACAAGTTGCAACATCAGCATCCTTGACCGCCCAGATGTAAATTTTGTGCACAAACCACCCTAAACCCATGTTCCAAGTAACTTTTTGGAGCTTGCTGTCCCTACATCAGATACCAGATGCCCAACATAGTGGCACATGCTTGCCAGCAAGCCCACGCACAAACAGACATTGACGCACATATATTGAGCCACATACCTAGCACACATTGACGTATGCACAAAGAAAGAGTCTGGCAGACAGACACGCAGATAAGGAGACCTACTCATGCTCAACCCATGTAGCAGCATCGCAACCACTGCTGCTATCGCTGCTGCACTGCGTCCTGCAACCATCACTGCATGGGATGGCTGGGTGCATGTGAAGAAACGTACGCTGTCACGCGCGCAGACTAACTGTCGAGTTTGTCTGCACTGCATCGCAAGTCTGCCGTCACATACAGCAAGGGATTCGACTTCGGGGAATTCGAAATGACTGCAGGATGCACTTTTGGCTTCGTTTAGACTTGCAGCGACGTGGGCTCAACTTTCCAAAGCCCAGAGGCCCCCCAATGGACACTAAGGCCTAAACTCCAGGACTTCAAGCACAGGGGATCTTAAGTGAGTCAGAATAAAGTATGCAGATTCTTCGTATTGTTGTTATTATTACAACTACTATGGTTATTATTGTTGCTGCTACCATTCTTTACTATATTTAAAACGCCCTGAATCATACTCTCAGGATTGGCAAACGTCGGCAGAGATCACGACTCTGTCGCTGACCCCGCCGGTGTTTCCTGGCCGTCTTGACTTCGAAGCCGGTTTAAGGATCGAAGGTCCAGACCGAAGTCTGTTGAGTCTGTAATATAAAGCCGAAACTTTAACCTTTTGGTCTGCTCTCCTCACTGTACAAGCACCCCGTCGTCGTCCCAACTTCAGAAGTTCGGTCTGGGGTTCTTGCTTGCTGGTCTCACCTATAGGGCTGATAGGCCACAGTAATCTTTTGCAAGGGCTCCACTGCTGGGACTTAGCCGTCGGACCTGTGAGGTGGAAATGCCCTGTGCCCCTTTTTAGTACGAAGTCCAGCTCCAAGTCTGCATGCCCCAACAGTAGATGCAAGGGTGTGCATCATCATCGCATCCCAGGCAGGTGGTGTCAGCTCTCTAGGAAGCAGCCTGATGTCCCCACCGCAAACCTTACATTTGACTGAAGCCTGCCGCAGCCATGCCGAAATGCGAAGCGTAAAGTCGTATGTCACCTGACACTACATTTTGTGTTTATCTTGGAGCCTGCGCTAAGCCTTAAATCCTATAAACCCTGAATCTCCACCCAGCATGTCATAAGTTCTAAATCCTTGAAGACCAAGTTTATAGCCAGTTTATAGTAACCCGGAACTGCCCGGAACCCAAGCTCTAGGAGCTTGTGGCTGTAGGCCCCAGACCCAACAACGATAGTTGACGGCTGAGGACCACAAGAAGGACCATCCCTTTCTATGTCCTCCTTATTGGGTTCAGGGTTAGGGATTATCTTACTTTAACACCCTCCCATGCACCCATAGTGAATCGAAAGCAAGACTCATGAAACTGCATGAAGTAGGCTTTTGGAAGATTTCATAACTCAGGACCATCTTCACCTTGCCCAATGCCGATGTTTATGGCAGCCCGGGGAGCATCATGGTTGCTTTCGACCAGGCCACCAAAAGCTCGAGGTGTTCGGGCTTCAGGGTCCAGGGCTTAGGCTTTTGCGTGTGTACGGCTTGAAAAGTTGTCGAGTTTACCGGTACTGTATTTGCGGGTTTGGAGTCTCTGGTCTGCCGCAGCTCGGATTAATTGTTGTTTTTGCTGCATTTGGGCCTGTGTTGGTTCAGCAAGAATCTCGAGTGCAGCTCTTTGCGCAGGGACTGTTTCATGTACATTCGTTTCCTGGCAGCTCAGTTGCGGAGTGGACGGCTTACCCTGCTGTACGGAGGTAGAGCTTGTCAAGACGGTACGAAGGCGCCCTAAACCCTAAATCTTAAACCCTGGCCCTAACCATCATCGGGTCCGTGGTCTTCTAGGGAGTGCTGCTTTGCTGCATAGGGCTGGATGTGATGTTGTGGTGCTTACAGACCGAGCCCCCCTAGAGCTCTTCGGGTTTTGCAGAACAGGAGTCCGTGTTTTGCAGCACTCGAAGGTCGAACCCAACAAGTAAAGTCAGCCCTGCATATACCTGCAACCATGAACCCCACACCTCACCGACAAAAAACATCCTGCAGTACACTGTTCCACAATGCCCAGCATTGAAATGTTTTCCGTAAGTTATCCATCGCTACACTACACCCTACAGTGTGCGGGACACGTATAATATGCCCCAACACCCTATTCTACTTATTAAGGCCCCTACATTACTGTACTGGAGAAACCCAAAGACCTGCCTCCATGGCGAAGACGTTGCCAAACCCTGTTTCCCCAGAGCCCCTACCCTAAACCCTGAACTGGACTGTGGAACGGTGCCGTCGAAGGCCATCAAGCCGGGCTACTCGTACCGTAAGATTGACGTTATCAAGCCCCTCGGATTTCTCTCTCTGTGGGGCTCTGAACATGAATCTCAAGAGCTGCTTGCAGCATTTCTCTATAGAGACGTGTGCCTTTTGTAAATCATTGCTTTGCCACAGGACGAAAGAACTTGGGATGGCTCGCCCGGAACTGCATTGCAACACAACGCAAATGCAGGGTTAAGACTAGAATGCCTCTCCAAGCCTTCTTCTACCCATAGCCTATACAGCCGCCAAACTAATTACGCGATTATAATCTCTACTAGCCGGATGCTGATCTGAAGGTTTTGCTGCCCGGACTTTATAGGAACCCGAATGAGAAACCTCGGATCTATCTTAGGCTTCCTTGTATGGGCCGTACTATTTTGGGGCTGCAGGACCAGGGTTTGCTTTTCAAGGCGCATCATGACCCAACCCTCGCAACCTCCTTAGACAATCACACAAAGCCCCACCTAGGTTGGCTCATGGCTACATCGCACAGGTCCCAGATGGAACACTTCAAATCCCAAATGTTGTCACAAACCCAGCACCCATGGGCCACGAAGTACCATTTAGATGTTTCTTAGAGCTTCCCTGTGCATGGTGCATTGGGGTTGCGGGTCCTAGGCTTCGGATGTCACCCCCCCATCTCACACCGAAACATGTCAAAGACTTCTCTCAAAGGGTTCAAGTACCATTATAGTAGCTACTTAGTAGGTATTTGAGCCCCAAAAGTATACACTATACTATTACTTGGACCCTTTGGGTCCTAAGGTCGGGAGAGAACTGTCTGCCTTCGGCAGACGGAACCTACAACTTCTCCCGTTGCTTGTGCTGCAAGGAGGGGTTCGTCTCGACCCTTCTCAGTAGATTTAGGGTTTAGGGTTTAGGGCTTTATGGTTTTCGGGTTTAGGGTAACACTTGAGCTAAGCTGCAAAGCCTCAAACCCATACGACCCTGCAAGCCTCCAAACCTTAAGCCCTTTCTCAAAGCACCACGAATCACAATTTCCCGGGGAAATTTTGCTTTACGGGTTCGGGTTCTCCAGCTATAGACTTATAGCATATTGTTTACAGTTGACACATTTGGGCTTTTGATGTAGTTTTTTGCTGTTTGCTAAGTATGCCCGAGGCTACGCCAATGTCATTTCC